>VZSZ01008964.1:154696-310633 GCA_013398815.1 Ibidorhyncha struthersii | reverse complement strand
TCCCCCATGCCTCCCCCCCCCCCCGAGAAGTGAATTCTTTCTACAGTGTCCTATTTCAGTCTTACACATGCTACAAGGGAATTTTGGGAGTTTTCAGTTTAAGAAGCTGGAGAATATAAATATCATCCCAAGCAGTGCATGCCAGAGTAATGTTATTTATCCTCGTTAGTCTTACAAGCTAGAAACTGCTATCTCCTCCCTTCCCTGTTTTATATACGGGGAGTTTGAGCACAAAGGAGACTGAAAATTATCCAAGACTGGTACGACAAATCGGTAACTTGATCTCGGGTATCCTGAATCTTCACCTAGTAGTCTGTTCACTGACCCACTCCCTCAGGCTCAGGAGCAGACTAACATGTTGCTAGCATGAGCATCTGAAGGTTAACATCAGGCACGAGCAAAGCATGCAGCCTGCTTTAAGGGTGCGCTCGGGAATATGTGACTGGCGTAGGCACTCGGGTGCCTGGGAACGGATGCCAGGGTAAGGAGGAGAGTATTCACAGGGAGGCAACCCATACAATTTCTACCGCGTTTGGGGAGAACAATGCTTGCGCTGCTTTATGCATCTCCATTTCATGCAAATTGGGAAAGGTTGTTTCTGACTGATTCAGACAACTCTGCTCACAGAGAAAACGTATTCGGGGATGAGGACAGAGCAGCATTCATTAATCAGCTAAGCCACATTGTTCTGTGATGCCACTGGGCTTCCGCTCTTGCAAATTGTTTCCATGTGTGCTGTGGCTAACTCAGGTCTGATTGTGCATTTACTCCATCAGTTCAATATGGGGAGGGAGGAGAAAACAAAACATAGCTTAGAAAGCTTGCTTTCAGCTCCCTGAAATGTAATCACCATTTCAAATACACAGAGTAAGATCCCGCAACTTTTTTTGCTCTGGCCTTTTTCAGAGCATAGGGTCTGAACTGCAGATGAAATCATGAAAGCCAAGGTGTCTTACATTGATTTTGGCCAGCTTTTTCTGTATGGTTGAAGTATCTCCAGATGGATCTGACCAGCGGTGCAGCTCTTCCTTTGCAGAATGGAGCCAGTCTGTGAATTCATGCACAGCATCAAGGTATAGCAAATGATCCTTCACTATATCTTCCACTTTCCTCATTTTCTCCTATCATTCAGATGAAAAGAAAAAAAGACCATTAAAGTGCGTGAATACTGTCCTGGCTTTAAGCACTGGTACAGGGTGCTGGTCTGACTCTAGAGCACCCATTTGAATGCTGAACACAGCACAGCTTATAGCAGCAGAACGCAGTGGTACACTGCACAAGGTTTGGTTTAGGTTGGTCTGGTCAGGCATGTTTTGCTGGAGCAAAAGATGAAGGAGCCCTCCGAAAATGTATGCAAAAATGTACTTTAACACATCCTTTAATGCAAAATCTATCGTTTAACAGGTGGCAAAGGTGCAGCTGTGCAACTCTGGCACACTTTTCCCAATACCCCCTGGAGAGAGTCTTACAGATCACCCATGAGGCACCCCAAGGAGCAGCACACTGTCAGAAACGTAGCTCTTATTTAGAAGCATCAAATCTCTATAAATGCTAAGCAGAGTCACAAAGATGTCCCATACGAAGACCACAAAGGAGGACTTCTGCTGTTCAAAAGAGCAAAAGGTTCTTATGGTGCTGAGTCCCATTTTAAGCATCAGATCAAAAGCTGTCCCCAGCCACCTGCCTTGCAGCCCTGGAGAATGCTTTCCCTGACACAGACAACCAACCGCTTCATCTTAGCTTTTTAATGTAAGCTTAAAGCGGGGCCAGTTTACCTTACTATGAAAAGGTGCCATAGTGCACCGGTCTCGATTTGGCTTTGGTTTAACTGAGTAGGTTTGTTCTTATATTCTTGTGAGCTACCACTCAGGGATGTTTATCAAAACTAACCAAAAGTGAATTGAGCTAATCAAATAACTTTCTACTCCTGTGTGGATACTCTAGGTCTAAGTGTCCTTAAATCAGTTTGAAACTAAACCACCTACTTATGACTTAAACTCCAGTTATTTTTAATTTTGAATAATTCAACATTCAACTAATGATTTAAAAAATTAAGTTGGATTAATAAGCCCTACAGTTCCCTCTGAAAATAATCATCATAATTTCTCAGAACGTGTCAGTGTCCTGGTTTGAGGACCAACCAGACAATGGAAGGTTACTAGCTAAACAAAGATGACCTAAAGTAAATCCTCAAGTTTTTACATCTTAATGCATTTTATGCAGCAACAGAGTAAGAAAGTGTCCGCTTGTGCCTGACTCTAAACAAAATAGATAGCTGCCTAGGGAAGCGAAAGAGCCCCAGGAAAGGCAATCACACACCTCTCTACTGTGCTCGCACCAAAATGTAGCACCAGTAGAGGGGGAGAGTGCAGCTTCAGTTGGTCTCTTGTGGTGGCAATGGCTTCTACCAGTTGCACTCAGTGCTGTTCTCTCCCAAGGGAAAGACTGCAAAACTTAATTATATTTATTGATGCATATTGTTTTTATGGCACTGCCATGCTCACTTACGATACTCTTTTCACACAAGTTTAAAAGCATTGTAGTGAGGGAGTCAGTAATCTGTGTTGCTCCAGATTTAAAGCCACTGAAAGAAGTGGAGTTATATGAGGTTGAAACTACACTGATTGTCTAGAAACCAGATTCATAGCTTACTATTTCCAGTAAAAAAAGAGTGATGAAGTTCATCATAAAACCAAAAGACTGTGTGATTAGATGGTAATTACAGACTAGATACGTCTGAAAGGGCTCTAATACCTACAGTCTATGTTCAAAGCAATAAAACAATGACAATAATAATATATCCTATCCCCAAAATAAAAGAAAACAAATCCAAGCTACATGATTCTACAAAATAACTTTCCTTTATCAAATTTAGTATGAAAAATGCAGATTTTTACTAAAGAAGTAAATTCATATGCCCTAGATTTAACATTTTTCCAACGAGATAATTTGTTAGATCTTCCACTAATTTTTACTCTGGCACTATTTTTGTATAGACTACAGATTAGTTACCTACAGGCCACCCACACTGTTCTCAATACATGAAAACCTGAATCACCCTTTCATCAGATTAATGAGTTTATATACAGTGCTTACTTCAGTCTCACATTAGCTTGTTATTGTGTGGCCTCTTCCTGATGCAAACTTTCCCATTAACTTCAAAGGCGGAGACTAACTCAGAGCTCGTGTCACTGTCATGATCTGGTTGGCAGAAGGTCTCAGTGAGCTCACAAGTCTTTCCTAGGAGACCAAACTGAGTACCTTTACAGCACGTGCATTGCTTAGTAGCTTGAAACACCACAAAATATGGGCATATATCTTTCTGACAATAGGATTTATCTTTCTGACAATATGTTTTCTGCTCAGGAAGGCATTTCATTCTTCCTGTTCTAGGGGGGAAAAAAAAGTGCTAGGAATGAATGTCGAATAATTACATTTAAATAAATCTGGAGGAATGTCAGAAATATTGTTGTATATATGAAACTAGGAATAAAATATATGCCCTTCACTTTTCAAAAATCGTAACCATACCAATTTCAATTTCCAATACCAATTTGGCATTCCAGTGAATTTTAGTAAACTACGTCCAACTTTTTTGTTAGATTCAACCATAACAAAAGGCAAGACTATTCAATCACAGTCAATCCTTCAGTTACTAAAAAATTATGAAAATCAAAATTTTAGCCTCCTATACAGATGTTTAAACATTTTACTTACTTGAAATGGAGACCTTTGCCTTTATCTTACCTTGGCTACTGTTGTGATGTCATTAAACTGTGTTTTTAGTTCTTCTTGAGCCACTTCTCCAAAAGAATCATCCTCTGTTTTTTCATACAGTTCCACAGCTTTTTCAATGAGTTGCTGTAAATCACCAGAGTGATCCTCTATCTCAGAAACAATAGCCTGGAAGTGGTCCAGCTGAGCAAACTTCTCCTTCAGACCAATCTGTGGTTCTAAAGGCTGCTCCACTTTGTGATCCAGCTTCTCTAACCACTGCTCCAGCTGGTTTTTCCTTTCCAGATATTCATTCCACTGGCTAATGACAGACTCTAGGCAGCTTACATTAAAAGAAACATACACAGTACAGATGAGAACTTTTGAAAAGTCTGAAAAAAAGAGTCTGCTTATACCTTAATTGTTACACTGTCTGTAGCCATGTAGAATATGTTTAGAATATGCTTTTTCCTACATCTTGCTTTAGTTTTCTATGTCAGCTTACATCCAAGCTATTTTAGAATTTCTGTGTTCTTTGGGCTACTGTATATAACCTGATTATTCCCTATTACAGGTTCTGTGAGCAATCAATCTGTCTCAGACTAATGAAAATCACATTTCAGTGTCTGTCCAGCAAAGTAAAATATAGAGCATTACTGGAGTTCTTTATGATCAGAGTAATAAAAGGTAGAGCATTGTATTGACACTGTATTGACAAAGTACTGACAATGAAGAGGTATTTTGGCACGTTTTGGAAGAAAAAAAATCAATTACATACAGCCCCATTTACAATTTATAAGAAATACTCTCTTCTGTTACATATTGCTCCTCCTAGCAGATCACCAGGTTTCTCTGGGATTTGTGTTGAGGAATGTAATTCTGATTCCACTGGACTTAATGATAGACACGAGTAAGTAAGAAAGTGGCACCAGTTTCAGCTGAAAAACTCCAATTTACCTCTATCATGGCTCCCGCCATTGACAGCTGATATTTAGGACCCAGCTACCCTACCACTCAGATTACCTGCGATACAGATCTATGACCTTTCTGAGGCAGGTCTGTGAGTTTTCTTATGCAGGGAAAACTTTGTTTTCATCAGAGAACTAAGGAAGTAGGATCATGCAGAAGTTGACCAAGGGCCCATTTCTATCCGGTAATGACTGGCATGATGGAACAGAGAGTGCTTGTAAAACCCACAGATGAAAGCAACCAGGGAGCAGCTGCAGCTAGTTGGATGACAGGATTTAAATGTCAGATGTTCTTAAAAGAAATTTTAAAAAGATGGAATTTGATGATGAAAATAATGCTTTATTTAGGAAGGAGAAATCAGATACACCAATACAAAATTGGGGATAACTGTCTAGGCTTAATATTGTGAAAAAGTATCTGGAGATAGTAGAGGATAAAGAAGTAAACAAAATTCAATGCTATGATACCGTTGGAAAGAAAGGAAAATCTCATTCTGGAGTGGATTAAGAAGAGTGTTGTATGAAGGAAATGGAAAGTACTGATACTCTATTCAGAATTAATAAGGACTCAAATATATTAAGAGGTCAGCCCATTTTCAGTTATTATCTTTTAAGAATAGTATAGACAAAGTAAAGATAGTCTGCAATCTACTGAAAAGAAACGAGGATGAAAGAGGTCCAGAAAGTATTAATACTGAGAAACTAAGAAACATCAGTCTGTCTAGAACATAAATGATGGAGGCCTTCAAATACATAAAATGTTCTCACACTGGCAATAAGGAAACCTTTCAATTTCTACCAAGGTTAAGGCAAGAAGAAATAATCTTATTTTGCTAGAAAGATTATTTGGAGTGGATATTAGGACTTATTTTTAATGAAAAAACATAATGAAGAAACATACTGAGAAACTTTCCTAGAGTTTTGTGAGAAAAAGGTAGATAAATATCCGTTAGGTGTTCTTGGTCCTGCCCAAGTACAGGTTCAAGAACTCAGAAAGCCCTTTCTACTGTCTTCTCTGTATGAATTTGTATGATTTCTATTTACTTTTAAATTACCATCCATTATCATCTCATATGCAATTGGATTCATCTGATAGGGTCAACTCCTCTTTTTATAGAAGGATGTACTTTTTTAGGCAATTTTGATTCTCTCTGATGATACAACTTTCCCCTCGCATACCAGTAGTGAATGAATGGACCCCTATGTGCTGTAAGGTACCACTCTTTGTAAGCAGACATAGCAGGGTCTGACCTGTGTTTTCCAAGGATTTTTACCTTTGCCAGTTCACTGAAGTGCTGATGATGTCATTCCATACGTCCTTCAGTGTCTGAAGTTCAGTTTTTATCACCTTTTGTCCTTCCTCATTGCTGCTTCTAAGTGCTTGCTCTCCTTTGCCAATGGCCATGTTCAGTTTAACTTCACCATCACCTTTGAGTAAGAGGATGTCCTGTGAGGCAAAGTAAATCAAAATATGAAATGCAACCTGCTGAGAGGTGAAAGCCGTTACTCTTTCAACAGTGGACACCATCTTCTATGAGCTCATTTATCCTTGACAGCCATGCCCAGTATGGATTCCTAGGCACCTTTTTTTTGTAAGCACCTGTCCCTTGCTATGTACAAGTGATCCAGCAGATTCTCCCACAGCCGTACAGGTATTTCACTGCATTGGTCATCCTAAAATATTGGTCACATTGCAGTAGAAAATGAGTAGGTCAAGCACTGCACAGAAATATAGCACCACATAGCTAGAAGGTATCTCAGGAAAGCCCATGGCTTCCTAATAGACTTTTGTCTAACCTGTTCTTGAAGACCTCCTGTGACAGATATGTCACAGCCTCTCTGTGCCAACTATTTCAAGGCTTCCCCTCCACTAGAAAGCTTTTTTTGGACCTCAATACACATTTTCATAGTTCATTATTCCTTACTAAATGTAATACCTGGCACCTGTCTCCATTAATCTTCATCCTGTTTTTCATACTGCAGCTTCTAATTTGTCAAGATCACCTTAAATTCTAATCCTCTCCTTCATAACCGCAGAAAGAACAAAATATAAAAAATATTCATTTTCCACTGATGTGACATCTCTATTTGTATCCTTCTTTACCTGAATTTGTGCCAGTCGTCTCTCTAGTGTGGCTTTACTACCAACAGTGCTCTCTGATGATGCCAGTTTATCTTGAACCTCTTTCACCCATGACCACATACTCTGCAATGCTTCCTCCAAAGTGAGATGCTCTTGGAGTGCAAGCTGACATGTTCGTAGCTTCTCCTTGACATTTTTGACCATATTTTGGTAATTGGTGAGATGCTGAGAGGCCAGGCGCACTTCTCTCCCTGCACCGTGTCCTTCTTCATTTAAAGCCTGTGCCATTTGGGACAGCTTATCGAAAGATTCCCTGAAAGAAAATATTGAGACTGAAAATCAGTTTCAGAAAACATATGATACTGTTAAAGAAATTATCAGAAGTTTTGAAGGTTGCTGACATAATCACCTACTCCACCAGTGCCAGAGTTCACAGCTAACAGAAAAATTAACTGGGAGCGAATTAAAAGAAATATAAACAGTGTGTATTGACTAATATCTTTACTTGTGTACAGTGCCATTTCTTGCAGATTTTGGTGCTCAAAATGGTCACACTGAAATGTTTGTGTTGCACATTTGAATTAAAAGCTAACAATTTTCTTTTCAGCTGTCAGACTTTCCAGTTCATCTACATGAACTGCTGCCTTTTTTGTACCTGTCAGAGCTTCTGAGAAGTTTATAGTCTTTGACAGGTAGGAAGGCACGCTGGAAAGGTCAGGCCATTTGCCCAGGATTAGACACTGGCTCCGGCATTCAGTACAAGGGTCAGTAAAAGGGATTGAAAGTTTGAGTTTGTACAGCCTCAGTTAATTTCAATCTACTGGATCACCCTTGCTGATGCCCTGTGATTACAGAGAATTTGCATCAGACTAAAATGTCTTGCATCAGTCTCAAGGGGATAGGTAGAGACTGGGTGTTTCCTTTTAGCACACTGTGAGGCTTGAACACTACTATTTCTGTTCTATTTCCACCAACATAATAATAAAAAAAAAGAATTTGAAAAACCACTGTGTACTAAAAAAGGCAATTACTTCATCATCCGTTGGCTAAGTCTGAATTCTAGAAAGATTTCACAGCCAATGTGGATGTTATTTGAGCTCTTTTTATAAAGTTAGCTATGTGAAAGAGGATTCTCTTAACCCGTTTGGATCTGAATGTTGTAGGACAGAAAAAAGAAAATTTTAAAACAAATATAATGATAAGCGTCATTTTGACTACTGCTTTTACAAGCAGTATTTTAAGAGCTGTTTTAAAGATGATATTTTTCAGTTTCCATTTATCAATGAAGTAAGGTAAGCTTTTCTTAATGAGAAATGTATCAACATCAAATTTTGGAGTTGGCCTCATATCCCAATTTCCTTAAAACTGGAAGTATCTGGATTCAGCCTCTTTTCACAGAGTATGTTGCAACACCTTTCTCTATCTTTCACAAACACACTTTACCCCAACAGTTTAGTTTCATTGTTCCTTTTGCAGAAGAAAAAGTGAGAGTATTTTAGGAAATGTATTTCATACTACCTTGAATTCAGTAACTCTTCCAGGAACTTTTCCACTTTCTGTACCTCTTTTTTCTTCTCAGGAATAAGCTGTTTGCACTCTCCTAATGCTTCTGTGCTTATTCTTTCTTCCATGTCATGTATCCACAGGCCAAGTTTCTTGTGCTGATCTTCAAAGCTACAGAACAGATAAATACTCCCTTAAAAATACTTCTCAGCTGGAGTAAAGTTAGTAGGAAGTTAACTTGGTTCTTTCAACATCCACAAAAGCAAGAAAATAAAGCTACGTATCATTTTCATACTTCGAGAATGAGAGTTGTACACAAAACATAACTCCACAGTGACTACTAATCTAAAAATATTCAGTAACTCTCTAAAATTGTTCAGCAAAATCATGGGAACTACAGTGAGGAAAAAGCCTCCAAAATTTAAAGTGACAGTGCTTTTATTTATTACTAGATTCAATAAAGGCAGACCAAAAGAAAGGTTTTTCCAAATCTTTATAATGACTTAGTCTAAAGTTACAAAATGGGTAAAAATGGGCTTTTACTCAGTGTTGACACTTACAACACCTGAAGTGTTGTGCTTTCAGTTTCTCCAACAGAATGCAACTGGAATCTCAAGCGCTCAGAACTCAGCAAAAGAAGTTCTGGCCCTAAGTTTGAAAACCTTTTCCTTACGTGAAGGCACATCATCTCATCTTGCTGTTTTACCCATTACTGCTACACTAACTTTGCTTTGAATTACCAAGAGTTTTGAATCTAGTTATACCTAAAAATAATTGAACTCCCCAAATTCTAGCCCCAACTAATAATTTAAGAGTGTTTTTTTATGAGGTCCTTAGGAAATATGTCCATCTGGAACGGCATAGGACAGAAGTATGCCGTGTAAAAAGCATTCTATCTTCAAACCCCAGAGCAGAACTTGAAAATTCATCGCACCTTTTCCTTCCAGGAAATTGCATTTGAATTACAGAGATCCCAACTGCTGATTTGGGATTGCATGAGCTACACAGATCTTCCACACATATGATCCTGACCTTCCATTCTTTAACCAAATCAAGCAAGACCTGTTGCTTTGTTTTGAGCAGACAACTTCATTCTCTTGTAAATATTTCCAAAGGAAAAAGCAAACAGGACTTGTGGAAATAATTTCAAGTTCTGCCCTGTATTTCTGTAGCTGGACAATTTCATGCAGTCCCTCTGTGACTACTGGTATTACTCACCTTCCCAGGTGTGAGGCACAAGCTTCCAGAGCCTTCTTATCATTCAGACACTGGTTGAGGAATTCCTGGAAGTTCTGGTTAGACTTTGCTATTTGCTCCTGAATATGGCTCACAACTGGTTTGGGTAAGCAAGCATACAAACTTTCTCCTTCCTTGCAGGCAGCATCTAACTTGTTCTGTCCCTTACTAACAGAATCCAGCACACTCTGTGTAATGAAATAATACAGTTTAAACATGCGTGATTTAATAACTAAAGATAAGCAATATTTCTATTAGAAGTGGTCAGATTTCCCCAACAAGATGAGAGCCATGTCTAGCGATGGAAAAAATTCTAAAAGATCGTCCAAAAATTTTATTAAGTGGTGCTACAATTCACAGAGCTCTATTTTTCTATTTCTATATCACAGACAGAGCTCAATTTTTCTATTTTGTCCCAAGGTCTTTCTCTGGATAGTTTAGTCACGTTCTGAAGATGTTATACAATTCATGAATCAGTGCTGTTTGCCGTAGGTGTCTGCTATTTGTGTTCTGTCCCATCGAAAATCTACACAGATAAGCTTTGACGTATCGGTGTTAAGACTGAATAGACTGAGAGACTGAATGAGATTGAATGAATAAGACTGAAAGACTGAATAAGCAATAATGTAAGAAAAAGTAGGAAAAGGAAAATAAGAGTAAGAAGGCAAAAAAGGAAAAAAAAGGTTAAAAATCAGAAACAAGAATACTTTAGTTACATGTAAACCTTCCAGAAATTAAATTCTGATGTCAGAACAGTGGCCACAGTTTCCACTGTATTCCCTCTACAGTACATACTGCTGTCTTGAACCATTCTTACATTACCTTTTTGGAAACAAAAACAATAAATATGATAGCATCTACAAATTATTTTAGAGATATAATAGGATACATGTAGTTTATTGCTAATGAATATTTTTTAATTTGTTCACTATACCTGCAAGTCATGTAGTTTTGCCTCTATGGCTTTGCTGTCTCCAGACCTGTCAGATGATTCTTTTACTGCAGCCTTCACACCAGAAAACCATTCCTGGAATTCTTGCATAGAATCTTATTTAATAAAAAAGTAGAGAGAAGAGAATGTTTTTTTAAGCAGCAGCATTATCCACAGTACTATACAGCTGTCTTCCACAATTATTTTATCCTTCAGGAACAGCGTCTAAAAACTAAAAGGATGAGTGTCATTGCCTTCAATGACCTTGGGGAGTGGGATTCATTTCACGAAAAGATGTACCCACTGTAAACATCCAAATTTGAACAGTCACACTAGTCTCCCCTTTATAGTCAATGGGAAAAGACAGGCATTTTCAGTCTATGATACGTCCCAATTTAATGTTATATAATATCTAGATAAATATCTTAATATGTAAGATTATAAATTGCCTACTTCTCTCCACTGACTATCCAGGGAACCCAGGAAATACTTCAGATGGGGACTGTTAACATTATGAACATCTCCATTTGGTTCTACATGTCTTTTTTATGGCAAATACACAAAGGGTATGTATGCAACAGGGTATGTATTGCCCTTCATGCGTATTACGCGTTTAAAGTTGAATTCTGCTTTTGTAAAATGCTTTGTTTCGTAGCAGTTATCAAATGAACATTTGGTAACAGGACTTTTTGAGAGGCTCCATACAAAAATAAAGTTGTGATTGCGAGTAACATCACTGGAATCTGGCAGACTGCAGAATGATTCATGGCTGCGGGCTAACGGCTCATATTAACAAGCCTGAAGACTCACGGAGGAAATGTTTTTCCAAGGATTCTTGCAGGCTGGCCTGTGTTCTGGAACAGAGCAGATTCACAGCTTCATATTTCTTTATTAATGAAGTGACAGTGCCACCAAGAGTTTCCAGCTCTACAGAATGGTATTTGCGACACAGGCTGTTGAGGTTCTCACGGGTTGAGTCAATGCTGCTCTGCTGAAGCTGAAGGTCTTTTTGTGTTTCCTGAAAATGGAGTTACAACACAAATATGACATTTGTAAAGAAACAAAAGAGCCCTCTCCTTTTCTCAAGCATTCCTGCTCCTCCCATATGCTCTTTCCTTCTGTGGTCTATTGCACGTTGTAGACACAATGAAGGGATGAAGTACTGGATCACATTTTCTGAATCTTCCAAGTGAGATGGTATCTTGAAACTAAAAAGCCATCACAGAAATGTGAAAAATGCTGTTTCTCATGGTTTACTACTCAATTAAAAAATAAATAAATTTCAAGGCATATTGAATAGCAATAATTATTTTCAGCAAATTCTGAAGGTACATGCAAGATGCAGTATGACACTGGTGTTTGGTGAGACTTCCAAATGAAAGGGAGTTTTCATCTGACTAGAGAGGAATATTTGTTAGAAAATTAAATTTGAATTGGCTAGCATATTAACATTAACACGTATTCACAGTGAAAAAATCTCTATGTGGTTTGTCATGTTATGATGCGCATAATTGTATGCAATCAAGAGAGCTCCAGGATGTAGACAGAAGAATTGCTATATATGAGGACTGAGGAGGACTTCTGAGGTAGAAGATTGTGTTAAAATTGAGTTCAGTCCAGGGTCTTTTACTATGATGAGCTCTAAGTTCATAACTTGTATTGCAAGGGAGTCAACGGACTTGTAAACATGCTGGAGTAATGACTGATGAGTTCAATGTAACAAAACCGGTTCTTGTCACAACAAAGACCCTATTATTCATTATAAGTTTCTAAAAGGTTTATATAAAGTTAATAGATCAGAACTTTTGTTCATTGGTGGAACTTCTTAAAGAGCATCACTGTGTTATTTGCTAATATTCTAGAAGTTGTGCAGGAGATACATATTTTTTATCAAATGAAAATTAAGTATACTACTTAGCAAAAGCTCTAGTAAAACCCCAAAGAACGCTGCTTAAGAAAAAGCATATTAATTTTCTTCAGCACCTACCTTCACTTTATTTAGAGCTTCAGGATCCAGGTTACGAGCACAGCTTAACACTGTCTCTTCTGCTTTCGTTAACCAGTCTGTCATCTGATCAATAAACTTCTGTAATTGCATCTTCTGAGTACTGAAATCTTTCAGTGTCTCTTTTGCTGTCTCTGACATTTCTTTGGCATGTGCCAACTTCTGCCTCAAATCTGATTCTATAAACTAGAAGCAAAGTGTTATGTGTTAAAGTATTTAAATAAAACATTTCTTATGGTGAGTGTTGAAAAAGATGGAAGGTAGTAGTGACACACAATGATCATTTATCTCTCTTTACATCCGTAGTTAAAAATACTTACATAAATAAAAAAAGTCAGCCATTCAGGATTAAGTCTTAGATATACAGTAATCCAAAGAAGGGATACTAACTTATAAAAAGCCAGACTGCAGACTGTCGAAGTTATTATGCACTTCTGAAAAATTAAACAGGTGATCTTTTTCCTTTACTAGTTTGCCATATACACAGAACATGACCTAAACACAACTAGCTCCATAAAAACAAATATCAATTGGTGAGACTTAAGAGCACTGAGGTTTCAAGTATCTCATTGTAAGGCAGATTAAAATTAAAATTGAAGACAATACAAAAGTAAGTTAGAATATTGCCCATTAACCTGTTCAAAGACAGCAATATGTGAAATCATAGTAGCTGTTAGCTGTGCAGTAGAAAGTAAATCAAATCAGTCATAATAGGGTAATATTTATAAATGAGCAACTACTGAAAATACTATTAAGGAATTGTTCCTGTTAAGATATGAGCTGATCATACTGGAGTTTACTTACTTAGTATTTGAATGCTGGCAAGTAATTTGGGGATTTATGTTTAGTTTGTGAGACTTCATTTTCAAATTTGCATTTATAAATTAACTACAATTATTTTATTGTAGGTATGATTTAAATTTTTTATTGTACTTATCATTTAGTACCTGGAAATAGGTGTGTGTTGGTTAAAAGTGATTTTCTGCAAAATAATTTGCTCTGGAAGTGGACAGATATTTACTATGAACTATATGATTAAACCTGAATTTTCTGAACCTCTCACATAAAGGAAACAATTTGGGAGAACATAAGCACTTCCATATAATTTGCAAATCTTTATACTGTAGGGTTCTTGACCCATATCTGATTGCTAATTTAGGCTTATGTGTACAGTCACGGCAAAATGTGGACAAGGCTTGAGTGTTATATTAAGTTCTGTTAGAATCTGATAAATGGTTTTGAAATAAATATCTATTGAGATATTTCCCTGCCTGTGGAAATGGCAGAAGTCAGCTTATTTTTTAAAACTTCTGACACTGAAAGTGAATAATCTCACATACCAATTTCCATTTGAAATAAAACATCCAAAATAGTCATATTTTCACTTTGCATCTGCCCTAGGACTTAAATAATAAGGACCTAGCCAATAGTAAAAGTTCAACAGCTCACCTTCAGTGTTTGTGTTTTAGTCCTCTCTTGTAACAGCTAGTTCAGCACACTAATTCCTGTCCACTAAAGAATGCTTTTGATTTGATAAAGCAAATGAACATACTTTATTGCATTATAATTCTTTCAAAGAGGCAAATTGTGTATGCAGTCACATATGATGTGGCTTAATGTTGTGCAGTATAGAGAGCATCATCTGTCTCATATCTGATCAGCTACCTTACAAACTATTTACTCTATTTTGATTTAGTAAAAAATACTTTTACAACTCCAATGTTCAATTACTCTTTGACATACATTTTTCAGATAAAATCAGCCGAAAGAAATATGAACAAAGAATAGCCATGATACATATAAATAATGCTGTATCTGTCACTTTGAAAGAAAAAGACAGTACAGGAGAGACAGGAATTTCAGGAGGAGTTTCTTCTTAGTCATTTGAGCACAATCCGTGATTACCAATATCTTTATTTTACCTGGAGATCTGCAGGAGGCTCTTGACTATGGGTCAGTTCTTTGAGATCTGAAATTTTGGAACTGAGCTGCTCCAACTTGAGTTCTTTATCCTTGACTTCAGACTGTAAAAGAGATGTGGTCAAAGTGTCATACCAAACTACAAGAAGGTTTTAGAACTTCAGAAGGATGCTCCAACAATTGCAAAAATGAAAGAAAAAGTAAGCAAAGTTTAGCAACCAGAGGGAAAGCACTTGTTCTATTAGTTTTCTTCTCTAAAAATCTCCCATCTCTTTTCCTTTATTAGACTCAGTTCAGAGATTTTTTTCCCCTCCATTAAAATAACCACACACATTTTTAGCACTTAAAATGCACTAACAGCTTTAGTTTCTTAAAATGGGCTGAATAAAGATGGGAATGTCATTGTTTGTTTGACTGGAAAAAACTACTGTGGTTGTTAGGTTCCACTTAATGGCATGCAGAGTATAATACATGTAGTCCCTGTTTTTTATTACAAGGAAGTGAGCTCTCAGAAAAAAAAACTAGACCCAGAAATAAATTTTAACCTCAAAGGGGAATTTAAAAATTCTGCTATATATGCACTGACCTATCCAGATATTGTATTTATTGTGTGTTTATCTGCCCTGAATAGTAGAAGTTTAAGTGGCTCCAGAAGAATCCTCAGGGGGTATTTTGTGCTAGGGAGGATATAATATTAGGTGACTGATCAAGAAAGGGACCACTGCTATGGACCATATAAAAGGTACACTGATTATTTCTGTTCATGGTCACCTATTTCTGATTGCTGAAATGGCAGGACCCTTCTGTCAGTGAACTGAATTTCTTCTTGCCCTTGCAAAAGAAAGTGCAAAGAAAGTATTACAGACTATGAATTCTGTGACTGCAAATGTACACACAGTGCTCATGTCTTCTGCTGTTCTGGCCCTCTTGTCAATCAGGTACACCTGCAGTTTGGGTACTGGCTGCTCTTACTCCAAATCAGTTTTAACAGTGACGAATTTAGGTGGTTTGATTGCTATACTAATCAGAAAGACATTAGACAAAGCTTGTCCTGAGCAAAATACTGATTTAGCACCATTTCATATTCTGTCATACTACTTGTATATGTTCATTGTGCATCTTAAGGACATCATTTATTTCAAATGAAGGAGAACATGGCTTGGTTGATCTGCTGTATATTTTAAGCCAATAGAAGCAGAATGCATCCTAAACAGTGGCTAGATTTCTAAAACAGTTTAACACTATCCAGAAAAGAAAGACCTCGTCTTACTGAAATTGTTAGAACCTGACATTAAAATTTGCCCTCCAGTTCAGCATATCTTTTTTATTATCTGAAGAATCTACATTCTTAGATGAGATTTTAGAAATTACTAATTTTTTGCTTAACTTAGCTGAAGTTGTCTAAAATTTCCATCAGTTTCTACTGGAACAGAGTTCGGTCCAATGTCACGCTTTTTGAAATTTTTGTGCTTATATGAATACACTGTCATGTACTGCTAGAGCCAAAATAGCTAGGGAGCTTAGATTTAGTAAGAGATGTGCCATTCTTGTTTCTGTCAGAAGCAAACAGCTTCAAAAAAGGACTGTAATGCTGTCAGCTAGCCATTGGGTTAACGCTACCACTGCTTGAACATGGGACACGGTGGTCTGCAACAGCACAGACTTATCTATGTGCCTGATGTCACCAGAGAATTTGGTCCATAACATTTTTATCACTGATTTATGGGTAAGCACCTGGAAGTCTTTCAGGAGGACCTCCATTCTCTGGCTGTTACTCAAGTTGCTGATGCCTTCATTCAGTTGCGAAATGCACTTACTGCACCATCCATCCATTTCATCTCCAGTTTTCAGGATGTCATCCCATAGAGACAGGCTTGCACTCAGTCGGTCGATGTTGTCTTCAAGTCTTTCAGACACCTTTTAGGAGAGGAGAATGTATCAATACCATTCACAAATTGATTTTGGATCTCTAAGCCTAGGCAAAATAATTTTTTTTAGCGTTAGGTCTAAGTTCTTGATTCTAATTTCAATTTAGTTACTCAGATTATAAAATGAACAAAAATTGGATGTGACTGTTTCTAAAAATTTGTATATTTTTTACTGGGAAAGAGTTTTATGTTTAAATAAACTTTCTCTTTAAAAACAGCTACATTTGTCTTTCTTATGTAATGTAGGAATTTGCTAATAAAGCAGTGTAAATATGAAAATGTAAAATATTAGCTTTTATATTATATTTCTCTGCTATAATGTTGTCTTTCTCAACATATTCACATCTTTTATGATGTAGCTTAATATAATTCCCTGCCTAATTTATTCAGTCCAATTTACTTGAATAAAATAATACTGGCATACATTAGGTGATAATCCAATCCAAATTTATACTCAGAAGTGTGCATTGAGCAAATATATACTAGTGAGATTTGTACATTGTTATAAGACATGATTTTAAGTCTATCAAATGGATGTCACAACTCTGTGCATACAATGGATGCCAAATCCCTATGATTAACCCTTTGAGATATACTTGAAAGTAAACTTTACTAAACAATTGCACTCTAAGATCCTAAGAAAACACAAATACTATAACCTTAGCCCAACTTAAAAACTGTGTTCAGTGTATAAACACCAGACTCTTACATCTAGCCATTTGTCCACCGTAGAGTTCATATCTGTTTTTACTGCAGTGGAGTCACAGTTATGCACCCTTTTCAGTTCTGCTAACAAATGTTTTCCTTTATTGGTGAAAGTATCCAGGTCTTTTTGTTTATCGCTCAGATCATTCTTGGCAGCTTCATGCTGTGGACATAAATATTTGCTTGTTTAATGAAGCCTTGAAGAAAGAAAGAAGAATCCAGTTCTCCAGGTACCCCCTTCCCTAGCCCTGTGGTACATCATGCATTTGATAATTCTCAGTCAGCATACCATCTAATATTTAACTATGCCACAAAATACAGAACAACTGGCATGGTTTTCCCATGAGCATAATCAAATAGTATGACTGTTCTTGTAAACAAAGCACACAAGTGGGAATAATAAATTCTGAATGTTCCCCACTTGGGAATCAGCTATTTTGGGGACTGAAGGCAATAGTGATTTGGGTTTTTTATTATTCTTTCTATTCTTGAGACTCTACATGTCTAAAATTGAATAATAAGAACCCATCTTTGACTAAGTAGTAACTAAAATCAGTTCTGGAAATACAGCAGGGTAAACAGAGGGTGTTGCAAACAAAATATAGAATTGTAAAACCTCTCACTCCTAGATACTCTGGAAAACAAAAGTACAGATGTGTTCAGAAAGGAATTAGACAAAATTTTCAGGGCTACTAAGTTTGCAATTCTAGGCATAGGGAAGTCTAAAATACTGAAGAGATGACAACATACTGAGAAAGGACCACAGTAAGCATCCCATACTTTTTTTATTTTAACAAGTATTACAGATCAGCATTAGAGATAAGCTACTGATCCAGATGTAGTACAACCATGTGGCCGTACCTACTTTATTATGGTAGGAGTTGTGCAAAATATTTATTGCGCTCTATCTCCTTCAGGCCTAGATGAGGCCACTGTTGTAGCAGGGAATTCTCCACAGCCCAAGGCTCACATTAAGGAGAGGAATCATATAGAAGTGCCATGCATTTCTTTGTTAGACTGGCGAGCTCTGTTCTGGTTAAAATGTCTGTTAAAAACAGGCCATAAATACGCACAGTTTACAATGAGGTTTATACAGATCTGACTGAAGAATTTTTAGTGAAGAGCTCAATAGGCTTCCATATGAAACTACCCTTCAAATGAATGGAAAGAGTTTAACTCAGAACTGGTTTTGCTGACCGGCTGACAGATAGCAGAATTTAGAATTTTAGAAATACGATCCTGTGAAATGAATGTAATACAGGGATACAAATTCCTTATCTCTGCTCAATGGCCAGTATCAACATTGTACCCCATGGAATAAGTCATTGTAGGGAGCGAGGCAGACATCAGAATTGCTCACATCAGAAATATGTACAATTAATTTTCTTTTGTTGATATTTATCTATTAAAAAAATTACTCAATATGGAAAAACATTAAAGTATGTTGACTGGAAATATCCTCTCATGCTATGATAAGAATATATTCTCAAGGTATTTTATATAAAGAGCAGATAACTTACGCTTTCCATACAAATTAACATTTTGAATGTCTAGGTGTTAAAATTATTAATAGCAACAATCAAATGCATATTAATGGATCTCACCAAAATGCTGAAAGGGCTACATCCTTTCCTCATCTGAATTAGTACAATTTAAACCCTGAATGTCCATGTGACAAGATTTGACAGTAAATTCAAGGAACTTTAAACACAGCCCAAGGGTACCTTTCAAACAGAAAAATCCATCTAAATCAAAGATCATTTAAATGCCTCAAATGAAAACATATGTAATTACCTTTGATAAAGTTCGCTTGACGTCGTCATGATCCTTCCAAATGGATTTGATCACAGAAGTACTGTCAGCACTGTCTATGACTTTCATTACTGTTGACTTCAAGCTCTGATATTCCTTCATCAGATCAATAAGAATGCAGGACTGCTCCTTTCTGTAATGTGAAAAGGCTGTGTTAGCCCATTTGTTGTCATGTTTCTGAAGGAAAGAGAATATAACGTAGCGATTCACCACGGGAAAATCAGGATGCAGTACTAAACGTGTTTTGGGCAGCCAAGGAAATATTAGTGTTCAGGTTTTATGAATCACTGTGGGTTCATACATCACAAAACATCTCACTGAAGAGACTGTATATGAATTGTCATCTCATATATATCAGATATCAAAGCAACTGACTTGAGCAAAAGAAAGACTGAAACTGGAATTCAAGCGTCTCACTGCCTAAGTTGAGCCTACTGACTGGAAACCATGCTATAATGGTACTGGCACTCACAGCTCATGTTTCTTTAACTTGTTTCTTTAACATTGAGTATTTTTGGGGCTAAAAAGAAGCAGAAGTAAAGACTAAAGCAATGCAAGATAAGTCTGAATATTCTGTTGTCCAATTGTCAGATGCATGCTTTTTGGGTCTAATACATTACACCCAACTTACCTGTCGTTCTACTGAGAATAGAATAACTTGCTGCTAAGAACAGGTCTAATATTTTTTTCCCACCCACTCTCCAGAAAGGCCTCTTTCTGTTCAGGCAATGGACAAAAGAATAAAACAACCAACAATCCATTTCTGGTGTTTATACTGAAGAGAGAGAAGGAAGACTAATACTTTGGATATGTTCAGTTGCAGAACAGTGTGTGTCAGTGAAAGGACTTTGGGAAACATGACATTGCCAAGAAAGTGAGGTAATTGCTTTAGGAGCTGGCTCTTCTCTGAATGCTCCAAAGAGCTCTCCAAAATAATCAGCTTCAGGAGGGTTTAAAATTGTGTCTATATGAGAGAGAAAACAGTTCAAAATAATTAAAAGTAAATTAATAATAATAATAAAAAAATTAACATTATTTTTATGTTAGAAAGGAATCATGAAGTACCTGAGTATCTTTCAGTTTTAGGTATGAAGATGGCAACAACTACCCCAGCATGGGAAAACTGGGCAACTCGTTTACCCTCAATAATGCATCCATAAGGCAGGGACAGCTATTTTACATTTTCTTCACTGCCAGGCTGGTACTGCCTAGCTTCTGGCATATGTATGTAGAAATTACTTGGTTTACTATTATTAAGAACTCCTAGAGGTAGGAAAAATGGGCTGCAGCAACATGCAAATACAAATTAGCAGCAGTGCTTAAGAAAAAGGTGTGATGGACATTTTTAAACAAAGCTATCCTTTTCTTCCACTTAGTTCAGATTGATACATCTCTTAGGAATGCACTAGAAAACCAGACTGAATTCAGCTGGAAAAAAAACAGAAATGCAACTCCTGTAGCATATTTTCAAGCAGGAAAATGATACATGGATCTGGCTAAGGGGCAGCATATTTACAAATATCTGTATGGTGTCAATCAAGAAAATGGAATAACAGTACAGTATATAAACCAAAGGAAAAAAAAAATCAGCACAGATGATTTTTTTTTTTTAGTTGTCGTTCCAGTACACCAACCCAGTGGTTATATGAGGATCACCAAATTGCATGTGCCCATTGAAATATTATCCGGGCTTAGAACTATTTTGCTTTTGCACTTTGCTTCTGACAAAATTTATGTACATTGATGATGATGTAGTACTAGCACTAAATTTAAAAAGGAACATTTGAAGAAGTTTTCTTTAAAGATGACAGAGGCAGCTAAGACAAATAAAAGGGTTAGATGAGACTTTCTTTAGTTCCTTTCTTTATCAACTTTCACTGATATACAAAACTGTCCTATATCACTGATTGCACACTTAATGATTGTTATGAGCCTAGTCCATTAAGCAGACAGAAAGACTTAAATCTAAGAATGATTTAGGACCACTGAATAGGTTGTCAGAAACACATATCCAATAGAGAAGGAAAATACATGCTAGAAGGAGAGTGTGTGCTAGTAGGAGTGATAGTGAAATCTCAATGGAGGTTTCTTATCTTTCAGGAGAGTAAACAATAACATGCAACTAAAAGCCCAGTATGTCTATAAGTACTGCCCTGAGGACCTATCTGTGGCTTTATTAGTAGTATAATTACAACTGGTACAAATATCCTGGTTTATACTGTGTTTTATCTTCTACTCAGTATTTAACCTACAAACCCTGTTTTTTATTGAGATTAGTATGGCAAGCAGATATTAAGTGGAAATAACTGGGTCTCTTCCCCCCACTAAAAGAACCCTCTCCTTTCTCACCTTAAGTCTAAGATCTACTTACTTTTCATGTATAACTTTCTTGGTATCCTCCCACAGAGATTCTAAGCGATTTATCTCTTTGTCAATCTCAGGAGCAAGGGTAATATCTTTTTGGGATATTTGTTTTGCTTTGTCCATAAGCCACTGGAGTTCATGCTGGTGAGAATTCAGTTCTTCGTCTAACTGGTTAAAGATCCTCAATCTACAAGTTAAAAGGCAGGTTTCAGATTTAATGATCTTCACATTTTTGCAAGAGAAAAAAGGAGAAAGAAAGAATGAAACAGTTGCTGTTAGAGTTACTGTGCATCAAGTTCCCTTTTTCTAACATTGCCTACAATACCTTCAGAAAGCAAAGTGTTATCTAGATTTTGTCCTGCTATAACTGGGCTCAGAATGTGATTTTTCTGGTACATATACAGCTATACAATTATATAAATATACATATACCTTCACCTCACACAGTGACTCTGAAATAAATATTTAGATTAATACTTTTTATAGTAAGTGTTTTCAATTCCTTCCGTACACGTACAGTCCTCAATTCTGTAAGAGCATAGATAGTTGTGTTATATGGGATTTCAACAGCTGTTTGGAGCTTGGATTCATTTGAACAAAATAAATTTCTGAGACAAATATTTTCTTGACTGTTCTTTCAATACAAAAGATTAGCGGGATTTGCTAAGTGTTCTGCCCTTGTTTTCCCTCCATCCAAAGGGCTCGCTTACTTACAACATTTTATTAAGTAGATATATGGACTCATATATTCCTGGCAAGAGATAAGGTACCCAGGCAGAAAACTCACACATGCCTCCAATGCATCGTAAAATGTCAAGAGACTGCAAGCAAATGAAGAAGTGCCAATCAAGCATTAATATTCTTTTCACCTTTGCTGGAGGGCTTGCAGTGTTGCCTCCTTCACGCCCTCCTTGTCAGCCTTTTCCTCAGTATCTTCAATTCTCTTGAGTAGCTGTTCTTTACGTTCCATGAAAGATCTTCGCAAGGCTCCAAGAGCTTCTGCCTCACTCTGTTTGGTTCCCAGCAGGTTTTGAACTGCCTCCAGTTCCAAGCACAGATTATCCACCACAGCCCTGCAGGAGGTCCTCTGCTCAGAAATGCTGTGTTTTAGGTGATACTGGGCCTTAGTAAGGGAACCATCCAAACTGATGGCAACAGATTCCAATTTGTTAAGATCTTGAATAACATCATTGAGTTCCTTCTCCAGTAATTCAGATTTAGCTTTATCCATATTTCCTGTTTTCTCCACCCTCTGCCTCAGCTGGTGGAGCACTCCTGATGCAGCACTATGGAGCTCCAGGAAAACCCGCAGCTGATCCAGAGCTTCTTGTCTTTGGTTAGTTATTTGACTTGCCTCCTGGAAGAGCTGAAAGCAATCTTCAGTCTTTCCCTGCAATGTCTGCTGGTCCTCTGGGCAGCTGAAAGAACACAATTTATCTACATGTTCTTTCAGACTTTGTAGCTGCTGTTTCTTACTTTCGACTTCCATTGAGTGGTTCTATGGGAAAGAAAGAAAATAGGTCTGGGTTTCTTCTTCCAATTAAAAGCTCAGAAAACATTCTAGTACTAAACTTATGAGCAAAACAAGTGCTACTGAGGGGTTTTCAGAAAGAACAATTTTGCTTTAAATTGGTCAAATAATAGAAATCTGTACGTGACTGCAACAGTGTATCGGTTTTCAAACAAATAAATGACATGCTAGTTTTAGATGAATATTTAGCTGAATGCACTGTACAATTTCTCTGTCTTTAATATTTACATCCAAGACTTTACCTTATTGTGAGATGCAGCTAGTTGTCGATCAGCTGTGTTTATCTCTGAAGTGGCTTGTAGTTCAGCAAGGAACTGCTTAATCCAGTCTGAAAACCTGAGCAGGAGCTCATCAAACTGCCCATGCTCAGCAACAAGAGATTGAAGGAAGTTGATCCTATAGGATGTCAGATGTAAATATGAAAGCACTTGATGTAAATTAATCACTTCCTATAATCAAAACCACAGCTGACTGGACAGCTTTAAAATCAATGCCAGGTGGAAGGAAAGAAGGAAACGTTAATTTATGTTACAAATGTGATGACTGCTGTGTTGACTTCTTAACTGGGGAATAACACTTGAAAGCATCAGTTTGGCTCTCTCCTGTTTCCGTTCTTTTATTCATATAAACTGTTAGAAATGCCCCAAACAATCAAGGTATGTTCTTCAACTTCTCTTCATGAGGGTAGTCCCAGCAAAGAGAATTATATTGATGGATGCTAAACTTCAATTTTCAGACATAGCAATTCTGTTTCCCCTATCACCTGCAGCACGGCATGTAAGGTGAAAGTCTCATGAATTTAAGCAGGGGGTGAGTAACTGCATGCTCAACTTCCACTCAAGTAAGTCAGGTTCAAGTCTGCTCAGAGGAACACAGTTCCAAGGAGGAATGTGTCCAGAGGAATACTCAGCACCTGGCAGAACTAAGCTTCTAAACCTTGACCTTAAAAAACACCTTGTCGTTTACCTTCCTGTTTGCCTTAGAAATTTCTCTACATAATTTTCAACATGAAATGCTAGTAGATCATTATATTGAAAAACAATCATATTGATAAAGCACCTAGAAGAGAATGTCATCGCCCAGAGTCTATTATTTAAGCTCCTTTTCAAATAGTAAAATATGTAAGTTCATTATCAAAACAATTGAAATCTAAATATATGATAACATAACAGTTTCAAAAAAGGAGGCAGTGTTCCTGACCCTTCCTGATTCCTCGTCTGGATATTGGTTACCCTCATTCAACATGTAAAAAACATTCTGAAGCACAAACCTTTTATCAACAGTTTGTGGTAAAGCTTTCCACCTCTCATCCAGCTCTTCAAATTTTGCTTTTATTGTTTTCACACACTGTTTGGAAGCTGTTGGGAATAGTGTCTCATTTAACTGTAATAGGCTGTCATAGACTGAAGCACGGGACTCAATATCTGCTCGCAAATCCTGGGAAAACAATGGAACGTGCAGCCTTTAGATTAAATATGGCATCATATTATGAAACTAACAAAAAATAAAGATCAGCTTGGGCTTTCCAGTACACCACTTTGAGACAAGTGAATGAGCATAGTCAAATCCTTGGAGGAACTGAGGTCTACCAGGACAAGCAGGTACTCAACACCTTTCAGACAGCTAAATCTGAAACTGTAATTCAGTAAGGAATCATCGGAGGGCTTTTTTCCCCTTTATGTCAAATGGCGACCTTTCCACACAGCTCTGCTGTGTGATGAAAGATGCTAAAATCAAGACTTTGCAACATATTTTCTCTGCAGCAATAGAATTGTGAGGAAATATCACAAATTGGCCCAAACAAAAATCAAATCCCCAAATAATTTTTGTTCTCTTCAGTAATATCTAAAACTAAAATTATGGACTCATTGGCTTCATGGAGGATATAAAAGATGCGACATTTGGCCAACTGCTTCATATTAATCTAAAACAAGTGGCAAAAGTTTCAAGGGAAGGCATACTTTAGAATAGGATAGAAGACTTGTGTTTAAAAAGAAATAATCAGAAATCAGACTTTCAATGTGAATTCAAAACCTTTGAACATTTTGTCATCTGAGCAACTTTTCTCACGTGCAAAAAAAGGAAATTAGCATTGTCTAACAAAGACATTTCTCTAGAGAAAGAATCCTCTGGCAAGCAGACTAATGTCCTTCCTTGTCAGACTACAATTGAGCAAGTCCATCCTTTAAAAGACACAGAAACAAACCAGGAAATGTAGGGGGACAATCGTTTGGTTGAATCGTACCTGCAGTGACTGCAGTTCACCTTCCAGTTTAACTCTGTCAGCAGAAACATACTGGTCTGAAGGCCTGGCTGTAGCTTCACACCCCTCCAACCAGGTCAGGAAGGCAGACAGCTCCTTCTCCTGCCTAACAAAATCACAACACAGAATTACCAACTCAAGGCATCCCCTTGGCCTCACCTGCTGACCGCAGGAAACTCTCTGTGTCCATCATAACAGATGTGAGGGTCTACTCACTTCTGCCACTGAGCCAGAAGAGTCTCTAATAAGGTCTGTTTCTCTTTAGCGTTTTCTAGCACCTCTTCATATTTCTGCTGTGATGCTGCAACCTCCTGAGCAGCTTTTTCTTTGTTGGCCAACTTTCGGACACAGGCTGAGAGAGAGGCCAGAGAGTTGCTCAGTTTTTCCACGGCATGACAAAGGTCCTAATGAACATGTAAAAGAAACAGAAGTTACACAGATAAACAACAGAGCTACAGTAACGACGGTGGGAAAAATTCTGTACTTGTAGTCAAAGTCTGAAGCAACACTACATCCACCAGATCACGAAGTCAATGCATAGCTTATATTTCGCTCAGATCTGTCCAAGATACATATGTCTCAAGCATATCAGTCAACCAGCTTGCAGTGAGGAAAGACTTTTCTAAGAACAGTGCTGAAGAAAAAAACAGTCAGCAACAACAGGGTCAGATCTTTAGAATGGGGATGTGACACAGCATGATCATGTAGGACAAAGTTCCAAATTCCCTAACATCTGTCTAAGAGTCGCTCTAATTTATACATATACAGTAAATACAAAAAGCTTACACATGTGAGGACTGCCAGACTTGCAGCCCATGTCACAACATGGGAGAGGTTGGGAACAGTTACTGTGAACTTCTGTCAGCATTAGCTAGAGGTCTTTTTCATGGAAATGGCATCTGATGCTGACTAGACTTTCCAGTGTTGCCATTTCTAGAGAGGCAGGAAACTTGTTCATATGAAAATGATTGAAAAGTACAGAATGAAATAGATTTAAGACCACTAAAGTTCTAACCCGCAGTTGTGCAATAATAACAACAGTAGTAATAGCTATAAGTACACTCATGAAGGAAATCATATATATGAAGAAATGTGAATTATACAGCAACAAGCTGCTGATGTTTAAACTAAATAAAAAAAAATAATTTCATATTAAGGCACTGAATCATCATGATCCTGTAGGCAGGACAAAAGTTTACAATAGCATACTCAGCATATTCATAATGTTTAAAAGCCAGTAACAACAATGATTACACAGGATGTCAGAATAAATTCTACATATGCAAAATATTTTTCCTCAACAAGTATCAAGCTTTTTTGAACGACACATGCCAGGTCTTCCTTGCATACAGCCTTTGCAAGTAGTTACCACTAAGTTCAGGGGAACTGCAAGAACAATACAACTAAAAGTATTTACAATATTTTCTTAGAAAGGAAGATAATGGTTATTGTGGGAAGAACGCATCACAAACTTATAGACACAGACAAAAAGGCTACACCAAATTGCCTGAGATTGGAGATGTTTTGTAATTTGGATACCAATCCAATGTTTGTTTTCCTTTTGAAATGGTCTGAATGAAACGCCCAAACACCCATGGATTTCTGGCATCACAGATAAAAGTTTGTGAGCTGAAACTCTGTCCAGCCTCTGCGTTGTCCAAGAAAAACTACTTCCAAGGCGATTTTTTGTTAAAAATCAGCTTTCTATACCAAGACCCAAGTTTCATGAAGGTCTTTGAGGAAAAATCTCCAACAGATGTGTTCCTTACCTTCTATTTTTCATAATGGTTTAGATGCTTAAAATTAAAAACAATAACCCGAAGGATTAGTTCATACTTTTAGGCTTTCCTTTCTCTAGAGCAGGGAAAAAACTCTCCAAGCCACGGAGAAGTGACATGATGAGAAGAAACACCTGAGGAAACCTGCTTAAGCCTTCCCCGGGGCTGCCCACCCCGACAGGCAGCCCTTGCCTCCCCCTGCCTCCACCCTGGGCTCTGTGGCACCAGGCAGCCCCTGGTCTGGTTATGGGCATTTCTGTGAGGAGGTCAGTGTGCCGCTCTTTCCCTGGACTCAGTGGCAGGAATCTCCGGCCACATGCTCACCGTGCAGTCCTGAAGGGCTGTGCATGTTGCTGCTGCTGAAGAGCATGATGTGAGCGGCTCAGCTAGCTTGGCTTCAAATTCAGACACTGCCCGCTGCACCTATGAAGAAAAGGCAAACCAGAGAGTCTAAAACCAGCAGAAAATACATAAATAATGCTTTAAATATCATCTTTTAAATATTTAGTGCTAAGAGAATATTATGTCCTAAATCTTTGTAGTGCTGAGTGCCTTTTGAAGTTAAAAGATGCTAACTGTGCTCAGCTCCTTGTGACTGGGGCAATAATAATATTGAAATTATTTTCCTTATGACCTACTAGCAATGCAAGGTTGAATCTAAAGTGTTTATCAGAAGTATGGATGTGGTTTATTAGCACAATATCCAGGAGAGTCACTTAGGTTTTCTAAAAGATGGCATAATTTTTTGAGTGTCTTCCTGAACCTGCCTTTTTAGTAATTCAAAGCACAAATTTACATATAGAGGTCTTGCAGTTACCTTACAGATCTACTCATATATTCTAGTCCATCCTATTATAATATGCATTTTATATTCCATTTTGGAAAAATAAAGAGTAGTTCTATAAATTGCTGCAAACAATCCATTAGATTTTGCATTGTCTACCTGTTTAAGATTTTCTTCGTATTTCTGCTGTGCTGATGCATTCCCTGTGATTGTTCCTTCCAGTCTCTGTGCATGATCTCTTAGCTCTTCCCAATACCTTTTGACCTGGGTCAGTTTGGCTTTAATATGCGCACATTCTCCAGAGGTAACAAACTGGGAAAAAGACTCGGCTTCCTCTTCTAGTTTTGAGATTCCAGTTATTTTACCATCTATTTCTTTATTAATAACCTAAAATATAAAGTAATAGTAAACAAATAAGCACAGTAGGTTTTTTAATTATCAGAATAATATTTTCCACTTCCTTCTTTTACCTGAGCTACTAATATTCTTCATTACAAAAGTAAGAAAGAGGAGAGTTCATTGACCACTTGAAATAACTAGTTATAAAGTCTTTAATATGCTCTGTAAATTCCCTTTTTCTTCTCAAAATTAGCACTGGAAAAGGTTTAATAAACAGTGTATATGAAGAGGAATTAGAATTGCCTGAGGTGCATGTTTTCATAAGTAGACAAGATGCTTCATATTTTACCATCTCTGACTTCACAGCAAATTAATACACAATTGTCTTAAAGAGTCAAAGTAAATACAAGATAAAAACCTGTAAGTGTATAACTGAAAACAATACCATTAAGGAGCTGAACCCTAACAGTTGATTACTTGTGTTTAATAAGTTTTCAAGTACTTAAAAAATAAAACATGCTATGATTTGAAAACCAATAGAGATTGTTTTAATTTTCTAGTTTAAAATTCCATGGTATAATAAAGAATAAATCATATTAGATGATGAGGTAGGGTGAGTGTGCCCTCGGGCAGACAATTAAATAAAGAACCACATTACAGTATAAATAGGAAACCATGAAACGAGAGTGAAAATGGCCTTTGGTACTTTTCAGGTGTCTTCTACGTCAATTACTAAATGCATAAAGACAAACTAGCACTGGTTTTACATTTCCTCAGCTACATGACAGCAACTGTCTCCTATTTTTTTTGCACTTTTTTTATTGCAAATTAGAGGCAAACCTGAAAGCTACATCATTGGAGACAGAAACTGATGGTGTCTCACATTCAGTGACTATTTATTCAGTAAACATCAGTGAAATTGGAAATAAGATTTTTTTCACAACAGAATTCTTTTAATTTCTGCTGATGTAGCATGTCCACACAGCTCTTCTCAAAAGCAGTGAGAAACACTAACTGGGAGGGAATTGAAAGAGCCAAGAGTGCTCAGTGAAATTGAAATAGGCAATAGCATTCCAGATATAAAAATGTTAAGATATGTATGTATATGACATCAACCAAAAACTTTCCTGAAAATGCACCGACAAAAGCATAGAAAGTGCCCACCTTCTGCCATAATTGTGATAAAAATATGGTATCTTGCTTGCCATTATAAAGCTCAGGAGCAGCTTACTGCAACATTCAGGGTCTAGAATTAGCAGGGTGACAGTACAGAAAAAGATGTGGTGCTGTAAGCATTTATAGCATCTCTTTATGCAATATATTCTGAATTAATTCAGATTATAAAATATCTTTTTTTGCATGAGAATACGGTGCTGAGGAAAAATAGTGGATCTGCGGCCCTGAAGCTGAAATTATCTAACAATGCAGCAGATACAAATGAGGCAGCGCTTTTTTACTCCCACGCTATTCTGTTAAATTCACTCAGTTACATAAAAGAAGGTGGATAATTGAGGCCTTCAAACTCTCCCTGCGTCTGCCATCAATGGTAACTACTTGTAATAACTGTCATTTTGTCCACCAGGAATTTCGGAGAAATGCGTAGGTGAAAATCTGGCTCTGCTGAAGTCATCAGGGTTTTGCAATCAATGTCACCAAAAGTAGAATGTTACCACTATGCATGACAGTTACATTCAGCTGACCCCAAGTTTTTTATCTGGTCAGCCAAAGATATGAAGGAACACACCAGGGTTTTTTGGTGTATTTGCCTCATATTGCAATATTCCTTACTAATACATTGTAGTAGAAATTACAAACCAAGTATGCTGATTACTGTTGTGTCACAGACTAACTCATCAGGAAACTCACACCAAAACTTAACAAATCCTTCAAAAGCAGGCATAAAGCAATGCTGCCGAAGAAGACCTCCAGCTATGTCCAGGTATCAGAGGTTAGATGACTCATTTCACACATCAGAGTTCATAAAGCTGTTTTGTGCACCTGAGTTACACTGACGTACCCTAGGCTTTATCTGGAGGATTTTCTCTGCTTTACATCTGTTCACTCAGACATTAATAAAAAATTACCTGCTGACCATTTTCTTTCTGTCATGATGTTTAAGTGAAGAAGGCTTATGTTAGCATTTTCAAAAACTTGCAATGCAGTGTAAAAATTACTGATTATCTACATATGTTGCAAGGAACAGCCTTTCTGGGAAATCGGCTTGAACGGACTAATAGGGCTAAACTAGGCTCCATTTAGACGGACAAGAGCTGTTGTCACACTGCAATGCAGTATTAATAGCATTTGATGCGCTGCCTGTCTTAAACATTTGAATCGTATCTAGTAACTACTGAAACGTACGGCAGTGGAATAAATGCATATATAGTATTTCTCAAGGAAACTGTTTTTGACTTGCTGTGGTGATGAAGAAGAATTTAAGCATTGTTTTATTTCTCAGTGATGAAATCAAGAGAATGTATTTATTTGGTGTATGCAAAGTTGTGATCAAATTAAGAATGGGAAAATCTGTTGATAAACTGCTTGTGTCACATGAAACAAATACCTTAAGGGATCCTTTGGAAATACTTAGCGTCAGTCTGGTCCATGACTGCAAGCAGCTGCACACCTTTGCACTTTCTGAAGAGCAAGTAGGTCACAGAAAAAAAGGAAACGGCAGTGTGCTCTGCATATTGAAAAACCCTGTCCCCTTAGAAACACGCAGTTTCAGAGAAGGTACGTTTTCATTTCTGGGAGGATATGAAGTCAGCCCTTGAAATGGAATGCTTGGAGACAATACGCACCTCAGCAAGAAGAAACTAAACCACTATGTATCTACAGGAACGTATACAGATTTTAAGACAGTGTAAATATAATAGCAATAAATGGTATGTAGGTTTGCAAGCTACCAAGAGCAATAGTTTCTTTATTATTTCAGCATAAAAGATACATAAATCAAGTTATAACTTTAGCTTGCAAGATTAAAATCAAATTCTATATCCACTAGCTGATGTATGTTTAAAATAAAAAAAAAAAGCTTTATACACCTTGCATTTATATAGCTATTTTGTACACCAGTTGAGATTACTCAAAAAATAAGACAAGTATAAATTAAATAATATTTTTAACCATATACACAAAGGCTTCATACACGTAAACTAAAGACTAACAGAGAAGGCAGCCTGTAAGAATGTTCCTAGTTTGCAAAACCTTACTGCTTGGTATATTGGTGTACAAAGCGTGTCATTGTCATATCATGGTAGTTTTGAAAAGTGTAAAATGTGTGTTCTCCCATTTGGCCTCCAGCAAAATGACAGATAAATGGACTTTTAATGCTAAACATAACAAGAACTAATCACCTTGATTTGGCTGATCTGTATGTCCAAAGGAGATGATGATGTTTCCAAAGTTTCCAGTTCTTTCTCTTGTTCAGCTATCCAGACGTACAGAGCTTCAAAATTATTGCCAAAATGATCCCACTTGTTTTTCACCATTTCCATGCTTTTAATACTAAAATTAACCAAATTAATTAGAGAGAATAAACAGTTTAATATAATGAAGCCGCCCATGTTCTTGCTAGAATAAAAACATAACTTATTCAATCTACATGAGGGTCCTTTTGAAAACGCCTGGTTTTAGAGGACCAAGTTGTGCGGCTAAATTCAAACTTGGTTCTCTCTTAGTCTGCAGCCAAAGTTAAACAATTTTATTGGCCATAGTGGGGACACTGAGAGGTGAAACAGAGTACAGCTTCATTCATCATCCATACATCAAGAATATCATCATGGCAGGGAGAGAAAGGAAGAGTAACATAAATATGATTTCTATGAAATCGTGTGGAATTACGATCATATCACATATCTGATGAGTGCATAGATTTTAGTTATTTAGTAGCTAGAACAGAATGATTAAAACCAATGTGTTGTGGATGTATGTATGTTCACCAATGCTTGACTGCTTTATTAAACTTGCTTCTTTTTATAACAGCAATCTGCCCATCGTATAGGAAGTTTATGTTTCCTGAGACAATGATTTAATATCAAGCCAAAGAATCAACAACAGATATGACTCAACTGCCTCTGAATTAATAGATTTGTATTTGTTGAAACATACATTATAGGTATGTTAAACAGAAACAGATTATGACTGAGTCTTGTATGATAACAAACAAAGCACTCCTTTTTTGGTCACAAGTAAGAAGTCTAATGCCCTTATAAGGTCTAACAGCATTAACTTTCAGTATACAAGTTTCTGCTCCTTTCAAGTAACTGTAAAGAAACCACAGCTAATGTAGGCCCTACACACAGCTTGCAAAACACACGTTTTCTATTTCACTGAAAATATTAAAATTTCATCAGAAAAGTTTGATTACAAAATTCCAAAATACATTTTCCTTTTAAATATAGCCTTAAAAACCATTCCATGTTTTTTTTTTTATTTTATTCCCCCCTCATTAAAGCTAGAGAAAGCTTTAAGAAAAGATGTAGTCTAAAAATGTAAAAATTGGCCTTTTTATTTTTTCTTATTTATTTTCAAAACGAAAAAAAAACCAGCAATGTCAACAGCCATTTACTGATAAGAGTGTATTCAAATTCAAGTTATTTGCAGGAAAATAAAGTGCAAAAATATTTCACTGAAGCCCAGCCCAAGAAAATACAGCTGGAAACCAGAATCAAGGGACCAAATCAGTGGCACAACAGCTGAAAATCCTTTGCCTTTGTATCTGCCTTCATTATAGTTGTAAGAAAGCCGCAGACTGTAAAGAATATAGTCCCAAACACACTCCCCAGCTACGCATGATCTCCTAGGAAAACAGATGTACTAAGTTTGCTCTGTGGCTGACTATGGACAGCTGCTCAAACTTTTCATTCCCTTTCCTGTTCATTGGCATAGTATATACCATATTTATTTGGAATACTTTCACTTTAAATTACTCAGCCAAGATTTTATTGATGATGTGAGTTACAAGATAACCCTTACACACTAATTATATGTTCTGTAGATTCACTATAGAGAGCTATATATATTTGCATGTTTTGTAGAAGGGAATTTTTTTTTTATTATCTGTCACAGTACCACAGACGTTCTGTACAATCCATACATTCAACTAAAACCTATTTCATCTCTGTATTGAAAGGGGATATCACTGATGGCCTTCATTTAAAAGTAGATGACATTATTTAAAAAGTGAATATTCACTGTTGGAAGGCTGAATTTCTTGAATTCAAAAAATCACACTAGTTTTCTCTCTGATATTGGAGAAAACATTGTATAAAGTGAAGTATATGGTAAGATATGGTAGAATTTGACTGCAAATCACTGCAGTACTTCATATTGGAGAAAGTGTTATGTTAAAAATTAGACCACCAATAATCAGAAAGTTACATCTGCTGCAGAGGCTAGTTATTCTGTTTCACAACTGCTCTTTTACACTGGGAAGAAAATGGAACCAAATTAAAGTCAGATTAGTATGACAATGGTCAATAGGGGAAAAAACCCAATAATGCGGGCACTGCCCTTCGCTCATATTCAGATGGAGGTGGTGGTACCTGCTAAAACTTATACAGCAAATTATTCTACATAGTAATTCTAGTAAAATAACATACTATTGGTACATATGTCCATGACTTGTGTGTCAGATCTAATATATGCAAAAATACTAATTTCATACACACATATAAACCTATGTGTATATAGATAAAATGAGAATAACAACAGCTGAAGCTGAAGTTGAGTAACTTGAGTTCAATAACTGAGTTACTTGAGAAAAGGGACAAAATTTTTACAAATACCAAAAGCTACAAATATTTACGGATTTAGCAACATTTTCTTGGAGTTTGAACTTTCAATTTTTAAACAAAATTTGGCAAATGATGCCTCTGTTATTTGCAGCAGTAGAAGCAGCTTTTGATATTGCCCATGAAATAAAATCTGGACATTCAGCTAAGATGAAGGCACTTCTTGACATTCCTATGGAGAAAGTGGAATTCTGAAAACCGAGGCAAATGTGGGAAGTATGCTGTTCTCATACTGGCACTGAAATTTTTCTTGCTAAAAGTGTCTAATGCCTCAAGAATGAGTTTAACTATCCCTTCTTTGCAAGACTGGGGCTTAAAGATAAGTGACAGGTTAAATGTAACTAACAGTGGTTTTATAAACTATGTATTATTAAACAAAGATTTTGTTTATTTGCACACACTCTTTTGACTTATTTGGTACTATAACCTGGTTACTATGCCACAGAAAGCTGTAAATGATGGAGCTGATGAGACAACACAAAATGCTGACAAAGTATTCTAGAAATCTGATACAATCTTATAGTGGAGAATAAATATTAGGACTTGCTAAGAACATACTCTTCTTCAAGAGTAACTTCCACTTTTTTCACTTGTTCTTGGATTGATTTTGCCTGCTGTTGAAGGGACTGCTTGTTCTTTGAACCAAGTTGTATCTCAGAAGAATTCTTCACCAGATTCTCAGCCTGTACAGCCATTGCTTCAGTCTGTTTAGAAAGTTCCTGTAAGGATGCAAGACACATTAGTACAACTATAAACAGCTTCATATATTTACATAAGAAGTATTTTTCCTCAATGTTTGTGGTTAGAAAAAGTATTTTGAATGTGTAAGGACATAAAAATGACCTCTGAAGAAAGTTATTGTCATGTTGCATTTAAGAAATGTTAATTTGAGCATCCTAGCTTGAATAAAATTTAGCAAGGGAAACTATATATCCAAATATTTTTAACTCAACCAATCAACATTTATACTACAGCTCTTCAAGAAACTTATCTGCAAATAGTCAAAGATCATATGCATCTTTATTTAATCTTCAAATCCTACCCTTTACAGAGATTTTGCCGTATCCTGTAGCTTCTAATATCACTTTGTTTAACAACTATTTTCTGTCACAAACAATAAACCCATACACCAGAACAATGGATGCCAAGCGTAACCAAGATATGTATAATTTAGTATCAGATGCATCAAAGGGTAAAAACACCATGAAAAGCATGGCACTTAGGAGAACCAATCACTATTATTACTTCTCTATTAGTAAATAAAATGGGTTGGGATAATTCTCTGTTACTAAGGGAAAGTGGCATGTTATGGCTTATGTCCATATTGTAGAAGCCTCCTCTTTTGCTCATCAGCACTAAAAGAGTGCTAGTTGGCACAGTCCACATAACCCTACCAAAGAGCACACTATTGACATTGATATGCCAGTGCTTGACACTGTTTGGCTGACTAGTACAGGTGATTACTGAGCATAAAATGGGAAGTCCTCAAAATCATTGTACCTTCCGTAGATGTCTTTCAGATGCAGATTTTGAGTAAGTCTTAATGATCTTTTCATAAAATAACTTTTTACCTCTAAACAGTTTACGCAATCTCTAACCTGTACATGCAATTTGCACTAGTATTAACAGGAAACCATGAAGAAGACTGAAAGGCAATATGCTCATTACATGTTCACAAGGCAGAAAGATGTCTCCGCTCCTGTATTTCACACAGTGAATACCTTTGTCTGATCCAGCTCTGAGGAGAGGCTCTCTAAACTGCTAAAGTTTAAGATACGTTCAAGTGCAGAGCTTGCTTGATTGAGATATTTTACCACTGTTTCTTTGTCCCTTTCAAACTGCTCCCATTTATTTATTGTGACCTAAAAAAACAAACAAACAAACGAACCCAAAACAGGAACACAAAGACAAAAACATCAAAGGGGAGAAAAAAAGAATTTCATTCTTACTGAAGAAGGAAAAAAGAGAAAGACCTGACATAAAATGAAACAATTTCTCCTGAAATGCCGTCTACTTCTCAGATGAAACTGTTCTGAACCCAATAAAAGATAAGTTTGCCCTTGAATTTTCACTGATTCATACTGCGCTGTGCAAAAAAGCACCACTCTCTCAGGTGCCGGCAATATTTAAATTTTATATTTTGAATATCCTATAAGAAGTATGAAGTACTAAATGAAAATGCTTATGCTTATGGTGACAGGTAGTCAACAATACCTAGAAGGATTTTCGAGTACTCCGATGAAATAAATTACAGTAAAATGGTAGACGAAAATCCCTACTCACAGGAAACTCACACATAGGAATCTATTTATTCTTTTCTGATAAAGTAAAATTTTGATTAACATAGAGCATTTGTCAGTCACAAGAATTATGACAGTGTAAAGAATTATTGTCTTGATTCTGAAGTAAAGCAAGGCCCTAGTTAAGACTTTATATATGGGTTTCCTTAGGAAAAAAAAAGGTTTCAATAATCACTTCTTACATTAAGAAGTTATTTGAGCTCTATCGATCATGTTTTTCATCTTGTGTTTCATCATGACAAATAGCTTTGATGACTTTAAACATTTGCAAGAAATAGAGGACAGCTGGATTATCATTCTGCTTAGAGAAATGTAAAGGACAACTCGGATATGGGTGCAAGAAGCTCTAAATTCTAATCCCAGTTCAGTTAGTGATTAGTTATACAGCCTGGAGCAATCCATTTGATTTCTCCATGACTTTTTTTCTTCCTTCTTTAAATTTAGGATGACAGCATGTATTTCACACAGTAGTTGCGAGGATTATATTTGCACAACATGAAGTATTATTAATCTAATATCCAGCCTAAAGACTCTCAATTAAATGGCAATGTCATCTTCAGCAACCAGGGGAGGCAGCCCATCTAAAAGTTAATTCACAGATAAATTATTTAAAATATCTATTATGACTGAATAGTTGGGACCTTTAAACACTCCCAAACAATATGCTGTTTCTTTATTAATTAAGAAGTATCCAGCAGCTTCAAGAAGTTTTCATGGAGGTACTGATCATGAAAACCCCAAGGACCAGGATTCAGAGAGGCGAGAAAGTGAGCTCAGATTTTTTACATTAAAAAAATTGGTTTCTTACTAAGTCAAAAAAGAAGAAGAAGAAAAAGAAGAAGAAAGCACAGGTTTTTATTTCTACTTGCAAAGTACCCACCTGCAGTTGCTCTTCACGTTTCTCCATAGTCTGCTGCATGTTCTCCAATGTTCCTTCCAACTTTTGTAAATCCTCTTGCATTGTCCTGGGCAGCCCACCTTCAATCTGCAACTGTTTAGCTTGGGAAATCTGCTGTTGCACATCTTGCCTTTTTGCACGGAGTCTCCTTGTCCTTTGCTGAAAGGATTCATCCAACAGGAATGATTAGACTTTTTAGCTCCTTTGGGAAACTGGCACAATGAAATCACTTTCTGCTTTTGCATTTATCCTAAGTGGTATTTTAGAAAGCAGAAGCCACAACAGTTGAGCAAGTGCAGCACTAGCCACAGGTGCACGTATTCCTCATGACTGCCTGGAAGCATCCACATCTGCTCGGCACTCTTTGAGGAACACGTTGGAGCCTCTGGTTGATCAAAGCAATTTATCAGCCTTCATTAGACAGCAGCAGGGGGAGGGGCGGGGCAAGTTGCATAACTCTTTCTTTAATGTGTTTTGCTTTGTAGCACTATCAGAAACCCCTAAGACTTTCTCCTCTCCTTTCCTAAGATGCCTGACCCATTGCCAGCCTTGCTAGGTAACTTCACAGCTCCCTGCTCAGTTCTGCTCTGGCTACCTTCAGTTCTTTGTCAATGTCTGTTTTTACCTTAAAAGATTCCATACCAAAAGAAGAAGAAGGAGAGTCTGAGAACTCAAGGAGAAGTTAACTATTCCTACTGCCTATCCTGTGACGAATAAAGAACGTAGAGTACTGAAAGAACAAATATGAGCCTTAACATATACAATAGCTTTTACGAACTCCAAAGAGTTTAGATAAGACAGAGGTAAGACATATCACGGAATCACGGAGTTTTAGAGTTGGAAGGGATCTCTAGAGATCATGTAGTCCAACTCCCCTGCTAAAGCAGGATTGCCTAGAGCACATTACTCAGGACTGCATCCAGGCGGGTCTTGAAAATCTGCAGAGAAAGGGACTCCACGACATCCCTGGGCAGCCTGTTCCAGTGCTCTGTCACCCTAACCGGAAAGAAAGTTTTTCTACTGTTTGAATAGAACTTCCTATGTTCCACCTTGTGCCCGTTGCCCCTCGTCCTGTCACTGGGAACCACTGAAAAGTCTGGCTCCATCCTCCCTTTAGATACTTATACGCAATAATAAGGTCTCCCCTCAGCCTTCTCTTCTCCAGGCTAAAGAGTCCCAGCTCTCTCAGCCTTTCCTCATAAGGGAGATGCTCCAATCCCTCAATCACCTTTGTTGCCCTATGCTGGACTCTCTCCAGTAGTTCCCGGTCTCTCTTGAACTGGGGAGCCCAGAACTGAACACAGTATTCCAGTTGTGGCCTCATAGTACTGCCTTGTCAGACAATAAGGCGTGTCTGACCTTACAGAAATAGATGTTAAAACAAAACACTTATATAATGCCCAGACACTGACAGTAAATTATTCTTTTTCTTATTAGCTTTGAGCGGGCCTCAAAGTTAATTTCCTATGTTTGGCCTTAAACCCCATGATTTTTGCTGTATGCAATTATTTTTGCTTGTATGCAAGATTTATTATTACTGTACACTGCAGATGTTTTGATCTATTATCAGTGCAGAAAAAGCCTCCTATTCTACTCCTGAGGACTGGAGGCCAACCTGTCAATGCAGTAGCTACCTAGAGGAGGACATGAGGCTACAGGCACACCTCCTCTCCAGCATTTAGAGTTGGTGCCACATCAAAGCTGCTGAAGTTGAGAAATTTCCAAAACTAGGATCAGGCCAAATTTAACATGATCAAATCTGACACACAAACTTTAAAAAGGTAAAAGGAGACTACATATTTGCAGAGTACAGTTAACTAAAATTTCAAGTAAATGAAGCCTCTTTTTCAGGTGTTCTGTACCCAAAAAACCCATGTGAAATAAAAGGATATCCAATAAAAGTTGAAAAACAAGCTCATCTTTGGGCATTAACCTTTAAAAAATACTGAGTACTTTTTTTTATGATAAGAAATCAATACTAGGCCATATGAGACCATTTCCTGTATAACACTTCCAAGTTTAAATAGGAAGAGTTATGCTAATGGACATAACAAAATTTAGTAATTACATACGTTCTACCTTAAAAAAAATAATCAAACATGGACATGAATAATTGCCCTACCTGATGATGAAGTAGTAGTTGCTGAGCTTGTAATAAACTTTCTGTATCCAGGATCTTTTCAGCCTCTGCTTGGGCTTCTTTAGAGTTGTTGATTAACTCTTCAATTGCACTTTTAACTTCTTCTTTGTACTGGAAACAGTCTCCAACAGTGCTTATTGTCTTTTCAACCTACAATTATGGATAACTAAGTATTTCACGTTGAAAGGCGGGTCTATATTTTAAGGGCACGTTTATATTTGGAATATTTAAAAAAAAAATAGCAAATTATCAAAAATTAAACCATTTTTGTATCCAGCATTCTTAACAGACACCTTTAACTTTACATTAAAAGAGTGACTGTAGCCTTAAAACGTGATCTTGCTTAGACATACTCCTTATTATATTGCCATATGGTAAATAGCTGTCCATGACAGCCCCTTATTGGTGATCACTTAGAAAATACACGTTGTCCTCACCTTTGCAACTTGACCCAGATTCCAAAATACCTGTGCTACTCAACTCTCAAAAAATCTTGATGCCTTTTGGACCTTCTAGAGCAATACCCTGGTGAATCACAAATGTATTAAAATGCCCTGTTACCCTGTTTTTTTTGGACCACAATACGCACATGGTGCAATATCCAGTCTCAGTTTGGAGAATTTTATAAAGAAAAAGGTATATCTATTCAACATATCAGAAAGTTCTTCCTTCTTTGCATGATTCAGCTAACTACTTGTGCCTGATTCACAGTACAGGCTCTGTTCCTCAGACAGTTCCTGTGTTTTAAGGTTTTAATCATAAAGTATTCTAGAACTAAGAAACTCCCTTCTTTTCTTTCTCCCTTCCTTCCTTTCTTTTGAGTCCATATTAACTTTGGAGGGTCATTCAAATTCAAGTAATTCTCTTTCCTGTTATATAAATGTTTAGTCTTTACTATCCAAAAAACATTGCTGAACTCTGGAAATACCCAGTGTCAGTCCTTGTCTAAAGAGTCTCATCCATCTGATTAACAAGCTGTAAATTGAGCTGTAGAGTATTCAGACTTTTAAGAATCAGCAGTGTCTTAACTATACTATAAAGTACCATTTAGATTATGCTTTTAGATCCAAACCAAGTTTGATTCTAGTTCTTATTTTATTTTTTTACCTTCATGAACCTGTGCTCCCCTTAGCTCTGACTTTTGGAGGAAACAAAAAGCAAAAGTGCTTTAATACAAAACAAAATTAAAAAAAAATAAATATTATCTTAAATTTTTTGCAGTCACTTGGAAATCAAAACATTGTTTCCCCCAACTTTCTAAACAGTTTTCACTCCACGGAAGTTTAGAGAAGTTCCAATAAATACATGAAACTTTTATACATTTGGAACACCTACAAGGCCTCCACAAGAATCAACATTAACAACTGAATTTGAAGCCTGAACTCTTTCTCTATCCTGAACTCTTTTTTTCAAATGGACGTGTTCTGCCTTCTAAATGTAAGTTGTTCTAAGTTTCTCCTGATCTTTCTTTTTACTGTGAAAACTGTGAAGCAGTAAGTTCCCTGAGATCCCACAGAACTGAAGGGTTCGGTGGATTCTAAGAGGTTAAAAACTTCCCATGATTTCAGCCGTTACAGTATCTCGTTATCATTAAGATTTCAGAGAACTGCAGCCTTTTCCTGCAAATTCAGTGCATGAAAGGCATCTTTCATGATCTGAAACTACCTCACAGTAGCTCCTTTATTATTTCAGCATAAAAGATACATAAATGAAGTTTAAAGTCAAATTCTATATCCACCAGCTGATATACACTACAGTTTTGCTATTGTTCACTAAGACCTGATTTTAGAAAACCATCTTTTGCCTCTAAAAATAGTAACATTTCGATTCCAGAAACCTTAACTATGATGCTTTCCAATCCTGCAAAGGGACAAGATCTGTTATAATAATGTCAGTACTTTTTCCCTGCTACTCTCAAGGCTTTGCTCCCCAGTGAGTAAAAATGAGTTTTTCTGTTGCTGAATGCTTGCAGTTTAATTAAAAATACACAGCAGGGAACTTATAGTTGTGAAGCCATGATTGATGTCATTTCATGTGACACTGTAAGTGGAGAGTTCTTGTGTCCCTCATACTGTACCTCAGCCAGCAAATCTAGGAGTGCCTTGAAGTCACTGGAAAGTTTACAAAGTTCATCCTCTGTCTTTCTGGCCTCCAAATCAGGACATACTGCAGTCAAAACAGCAAGTCTAGATTTCAGCCAGCTGTGATTTTCTCCTTGCTTGTTAATATGCTTCCTAATTTCCTATGGAAGAATCAAAACGTATTTTCTTTAAATAAACAAAATATATTAACGAGTGACATCAAATATTAGTAGTGTAAACGTACTACCGTTGTTCTTGAAACACTAGAAATGTAGCATTTTTCTATTTGCATACTCTACCTGATTCTGTTCCAGTCAACGGCTACACTTTTGCATGTCCTCCACAGGTTTTACTCCACTACTAGTTATTAGACTGTTCTTTAACAAGTAGTAGTGGAGTACATTTTCCTCACAAACTAACATTTTTAACTACAGACAGACAGATAGATAGTAGATACTGTGTATACATTTTCTATATATTGACCAAATTTCTTAGTTACCATTTGAGTCTTAAATGCTCAAATTGAGTCCCAAACATAAAATTTTACATGATAGAAGATTTTGTGTATTTTTTTCCCTCTTTAAATAGCTCTTTCCCCCCTCTTTTCAGCCAGTAGTTCATCTATATCTTTGTGCCAGTGCTGATGAGAAGTTGCCAGCACTGAAACTGCATGAGTAAATCAGACCTTCTGGAGCAGAACCACCCATTAAGCTAAAGGTCTATCTGCTTTATCAAGGTTGTCCTAATTATGTTTCTCTGCACAGTTGGCCACATAACCTGCTCATGACCTTCACACAAACTCCAACAGTATGTGACATTCCTATTTTTGGTCCTTGTATGTGAAATTAAAAAAAAAGAAACAAGGCTCAAGGTAGGTCTCAAGTGACACAATAAATTATTGCCTAAAACTAATTTAACCAAATGACTCCATCTTCAATTATTCTACCACTTCTGTTACCAGTCACCAATGCAACAGTGAATTGTGGAGTATCTTTGTCTCCCCTGTTAAGACTATCATAGCAGGGAATTTTTATTATAGAAGATTTCTCTAAATGTAAGACAGTAACTTGATCCCTCAAAAACCCCCAGTCCAGAAATTTTGGCTTTTCTTTGCACAGCACTTTTAACTGTGCACACAGCAGGATGAGGGGCAAGTATTTATTCTGTGTGCTTCTATATTCCTGATGTTCTGAATATACAGGTAAAGGTACCTGCCATTCTCTAAATTATTAAAAGTAGGAACTTCTGCCACACTTCGCTGCATGTGGAACTTTCTCCCGGAAACATTTTTAAGAATAACAGGAATCAGCAGAGCTATTATGGTCTCCATAGTAAAAAAGTTGCACTACAGAACACAGTTTTATCCAGAGTCCCAGTAGCAATGACTGTAGCTTTTTTAGAATATAAGCCAAGGGCTCACCCCCACAGATGCTTTACACTGCTTGTAATTGGCAATATCATTGACACTTTGCTTTATCTTCTTTAGCTCTCTTTCTGTTGGTGAAATCCAATTCGCCAATTCAGAAAATCTGAAATAAAACATCACATAATGCAAAGCAAAGAAAAAATTTAGACAAAAATTGCCACCACCAAATGATAACCTTAAATTTAAGCCCCCAAAATATAAAATCCACTCAAATCCCCACTATAATTTGTGGAATTACTAAGTAAAGTATAGTTTTCTGCTCGAAGCTAACAATGCAGTATCATTCTTTATGTGGTCCTGATCTACGATGACATTTAGAGGAGTGACCACACATAAGATTCTGACACCCAGCTAGCAATTGAGCTGACACCTGTTCTTATAGCCCTTCCAGGTGTCCGAGTGCTCTGTTAGCTTTACGTATGTGCTGTCTATCTGGGATTTGAGCTCCTTCAGGATTCGTTGGCTGCTTTCCAATGTAGCCCTCACTGGATCAGAAACTGGCAGTTTTTGGCACAGTTCTTCAATCCTTTGTAGCCTTTTCGCACACAGCTGGTAAGGTCCCTTGTCACCGAAGAACAACTGATGGGAGACAGCAGAAAATTCAATAAAACTACAAATTGGCAGAAAGCACAAAGCATATCCATGTATCTGTTATAAACTGTACTAAGCTCAAATCAAAATTTTTGTTAAAGGCCCCAAGGACTGATCTGATTTAGTTGTGCACAGTGTTTGGTGGCTTAAGAGTTGGTCAGACCTTCTGTTTATTATTGACATTGAAATGCATTTCTGTAAATGCCCACGTGGTGGCATATAATTCGTACCGTGTGTTCCTCGATCATCCTTTCATTGCCTTCTCTTGATAAAACCTTGTTCTGTCGAGCTAGTTCAGCTTTGCACTCCTCCACACTGACCAGGAACTTGCTTTTCTGTACTTCTATCTTCAAGTGGATCAAATGATACGGGGCTTCTGTTTGAAGATCCTACACACCCACAGGGGCAATAAACAAGCACAGAGACAAAACACTACTCTCATTACCTCAGTGTGAAGTTACTACAAATAAATTATCTAAAACCTGCTAATATAGAAAATAAAGCATATATATGCATGAACAGGTGGGGCTTTCTCTGTATTCATTTAAGTAAATAAAGAAACTCTGTTATCGATATCTCTTAGATATATCATAAGGTCATAAGTTTTTTTGGGACCAGAATATGTATGTATAAGGCACATTACAGAGACATCTTGATTCCTGGCAAGATACACCAAATATTTCCTGTACAAAATAATAAAGCAAACAATAACAGTGAAACTATCTTCACAACTGCTTCCAGAGGATCCTGTTTGCGTGTGAGTGAGAAACCACTCATCCATCACTCCAGCTTTGACCTGCAACATGCCATAGCAGGAAAAAAATTCCATAGCTTATGAGCAATGTTTGTTCAGTTGTTAGAGCCTTTGGCAGAAGACACAATTTAAACTGATAGCCTGATGCCTTACATTTTTTTTAATTTTTTTTTTTTTTAAGGGTGGGAAAGTAACTGCAATCATCCAACGTCAGCATAAAATAAGAAAAGCTATCACCTTTTCTCAACAAATGTTCTTAACGCAGGTATTGTTATGGCTGTATGCAGGGGGACAAATAAAGGTTTCATAATTAATTTCTCACATTTCTTGACTTTTGAGTACTTAACAGGGCTTTTTCAAGAGGGTATTTGCAGGTGTAACTATATAATGTTATAAAATAAGTCTGGGTTTTTTTTTCTAATTGTACAGGAAGCCAAATAATACAGCTTTTTAAATTTTTTTTTTTTTTTGAAATATAGGTTGTGCAGAAATACTCTGAAGTTAAGACTTACGATTTCCGGAGACATCATTCAATGTCACTAACCTTCCACTGCCTATGGAGTTTTCTCACAGCTTCCTGCAGGTTGTGTTGCTCTTGTTCTGGAAGGATGTCAGTAAGTTCATCGCAAGCTTTCAGAAAGGCATTTAGGACTCTCTGATCCAACTGGTTAAAGAATTCCTGAAGTTAAGGTGGAAAGTAAGAAGGTGAGAAGAGGAAGCTGGTTATTCATATGGTAACCAGCCAACATGAAGTTTCCTAACACACTCTGTAAGTTTCAAGGTTAGTTCTGCTGCATTGAAGAACTGAGGTTTGAGCTATTTCTAGCTATTGAAAGTCCAGAAAATTAACTTATTCTCAGCCAGTACACTGAGATGGTATTTTAGCAGAAATACATTTTAAAGCTACATGCACAAGTAATAGTTATAATACAGATATTCATCTGAAAAAAGAAAAAAAAAAAAAAAAAGGAGTGGACGCGTGAGACGGGCAAAATGTAGTGTCCTCACTCCCAATAGGTCTACTGGCAAAACCAACCCTAATTTCTAGGGGGTCTTCTCTCTTCACCTTCTGGTTGCTTACATTCATCAGTAAGAGGAGTGATCTTTTTTCCCTTTTGTTTTTCAATCTTAACATTAGTTTGACCTGATCTGTATAACTTCTATATGTGAAAGAAATCCATATAAATTTTAAAATTAAGTAGGTTTTTCACTTGTATGTCATGCACTCAAAGATTTCCATGAGGAACGTCAGAGAATTTACTCACGCTATGTTTCCTGAGAAGTTCTTCAGGATTTCCTTTTTCTTTTAAGCAACAATTGGCAATCTGTATTACATTCTCCAGTTCTGCTCTAGACTCCTCAAATTTCTTCATCAAACGGCTATTTGCTTCTATGTTTTTTCTCCAGTCACCAGCTTTCCTGACCATATTCTGAGTTATAAGCAAAGAAAATGAGCTGGCACTTTCTCATTGATTTTTATTTGCTCTCTTTTACCATGATGTTACAAAAAATGCATTTGATTGGTGTCACCCTTTCAAATATATGCCATTCACGAGCGATTCTCCTTTTCATGCTCCCATTCTCCCAATTTCTAATACTTATATCTAAGGCTTGTGCTAATGTCATCCTTCATTCACATAAAAATGGGTAGCTATCCAATACAGTGGTCCCTGATACCTTCAGAATGCCTCTGCCATTTGGCTAGTGTTTCTTTCCTAAACCCTACTTTCAAATGTAAAATCCTGCCATTCCATTTTTCCTAGTAGCAGACTACCTCCTCCCACACGACTCTATGTGAAGGTGGTTTGACCTATGGATGCAACCAGTTCCATGCTACAGGTCTTCTGACCTGGAGGAGGTTTGCATGATTATCACACTAGTAGGCCAGATAAGCAACCAGGTAGAAAGCCACTTAAGAGAAAGACAGCAAATTTTGTGGTTTAGTTGCTACTCTGAAATCCTCTTGTTTTGAAACCGTAGTTGCAGCTCTTTGTTACTCTGCTTTGTAGTTTGCTGCCCTGCACTGCATTATCCAGTGGTTACAATTCCATAAGCAAGTAACAACCTTTACCAGGAGAAACGAATAGTTCACCAGTTCAGCTGCAGCAATTCCAACCATTTGCAACTTTCTATATTCGCAATACACTACATTTTCTGAGGAAATACAAAGCCCAGCAGTACCAGCATTTGCAAAAGTTTCCATCTTCCATGCTTTGTGTGAAAGGGGATGTATGGGAACACAGAAGCAAATAATTAGCCAAGACAATAAAGTCAGGAGAAACAAAAAAACGCGCAGCCCTAACAGGTGGATTTCAGGTTCCTCCTTCCAAAGGAGCCTGAGATGTGTAAAAGTCCTCCTTAAATCGCAGGTTCCTTTGAGGAAGGAACCTCTGAATAACTGCATGGAGAACATGAATGTCAGTCCCCTGACACCTTAGTACCTAATACAGAAAAATCCTTAATTAATAACTTGACACTAGAGAGGGGAGCTCTCTATGACAGTAGCTACAGAGTGATGAAATGGAGATGTGGTAGGATGGATCAGCTGCATGTGAACAAGATTTCAAAAATATGCATGAAGGTATGACGTAATTACCTGAAACGTAATCTGAACTTGGGTAACTTTCTTCTGAAATGTTGACTGATGGAAGTGCTGTAACACTTCACTTGAAGCCACACACTGCAGGATACTCTGACTATTTCTCTCAATCAGGGACAAATCTTTCTTGCAGTTTTCTTGATAAGCTACCAAATCCTGAAAGAAAAAAACATATATCCACCCTGGCCAGGAACAAAGGAAAGAAAAGTTTGGAAAAATAACAGGAAGATATCTTTTTAGGCAATAAGAACAAAAGGGACGAGGTCAAAGCACCACGACAAACAGACTGCACAAACTGTTATATGGAATAACAGAGACCACAAAACTTTCTCCTTGTAGGCATAATCCTGTACCCAAATAGAGCTCTAGCTATCTATAAAAAAGGCACAGACATATACCCAAGCCTTTCAGATAGTTTTAGAGAATGCAGGTCAATACATTATTCTGTGATTTAATTTTATGGGATGTCTATATTTATTGTATAATTGTAAGTAGGCAGCAGTGAAAACAATAGACAGAAGAATGGCAACTCTCAGTAGCAGGTTGAGGTGTTAACCTCTCTTGCCTTTCAACAAATCAGCCTTTCATATCAGCTATCGGAATTCAAATTTCATTACAAATGGCACTAAGTAATGATAATTATACTTAAAAAAAAAAAAAAAGAAAGAGAGAGAGAAGAAACGAAAACATGCATGAAGTGGCACAGGCTGAAAAAAAAGGTTTAAAAAATTCCTGTGGTGAGGAAGCTGTTCTGCTATTGAAGGAACACTGTATTTCTCGGCACAAATCTCTGTTTACTCTCCGATCAGCAGAAACCAGCACTGTCCATATAACTGAGGACATTTTTGTTCCTTGGTTGGTAAATAACTGCAGAAGAAACGTGTCTTTTTATTGTGACATTCTGGGGCAGGTGAACCCTCAGAAGCACAGGAAAGAAGCAGTCTTATGAGCTGTTCTTTAACCTGCAGGTTGGACACATGACCCAGCTGGTGTTCATAAACATAAAACAATTTACTTGGGAAGATAAATGGGCTGGCCTGATTCAAGCTCACCAGATCATTTTTTACCAAAATGCAATAAAAGCTTGAAGTGACTGGAAGAGAAGACCCTTCTTGTTGAATTATTGGGCTGAAATCCAGAGTCATTTATAGGCTTGAATTAATTTTTATATATATATACATATATACACACACACACAATTAAATCTCTTTGTTCCAATATTATTTTCTTTTTTTATTTTTTTTTCAGCAAGGGACTCTAAATGGCATTGGAAGACTTCATCTTCCTATAAAAAATCAGTTTAATTACATTACTTGTCAAAACCAACTCTAATGAAGTGTGTACATCAATTTTGAGGGAATATTTCTAGGTTATATACCACACGTACACAAGAATAAATGCCAATTCCTATGCAAGAGCCTCACATTTTCATTTATCTTTCCAACTGAATTCTGACTAGCTCTGAAGTCCTCAAGAATGAAATGTTTATTGGTCAGGTAAAAAAGTTAATGTTCTACTACAATGCACTTCAAAGAAACCACTCCCAGACTTCTAAGAAACTTCCGTAATTGTCCAAGAAAACTTAGGGAAGTTCCGGATCACGTTATTTTATCTGCTTAATAAAAAATCCAATATATTTCTGATACTTTAGTCCAATTTACACTAGATAAAAAAAAAAAAAAGAAGAAAAGAAAAGGTCTTATATGTAATTCTTGGATTGAAACCACTGGCACTAGGAGGTAACACAAGTTGCACTCTTTGTATGTTTATGCCTTTAGGATAGGCTATGTTTGTTGCCTGGACATGAAGAAATATTTGCTCAGCTTACCAAGGTGCAATCGAAATTCCTAGAAAACTAATTGCAAATATTCAGAGCAGCAGATCTTTGTAAGATGTTTTTGAAACTTACTTGGGCTTTTTGTTTAAGAACAGTTGTGGGTTGTGCTTCAGGATCCAGGATAGAAATTATTTCATTGACTTTTTCAAGAGATTCATAAAAATGTGTGATTTGTTTCTCCAGTTCTTCCAGTGGAGACAGTAGACGCTGGCATTCATACAGCAGGGCACAGGAATACTCCTTAACCTTTTGGCCATTTTAAAGAAAAATAATTATTGAAATAGTTGTAAAATCAATAAATAGCACCTTCCTCTGCATATGGGTTAATATAATTGCTACCTGCCTTTTTTAAGACAGACCAATTCTGATCCTGTACTACTTCTTAAAGAAAAGAATATTAAATTTATGGATGGTAGTCTCAAAGTCTAAAAGAAGTAACATTTTCTCCACCTTGAATCAACCTGTTGTTACTATAACTATATACTTGCTCAAATGCATATGTCTGCACATTTATTTAGGGGAGCTTACTATTCATTAGTGCAACAGTCAACAACATGTGTAGTAGAAAAAGTATTCTGCAACCTTGCTCAGCTGCTCTTTGATCCTTGTCAATGTTCCAAGCATTTCATTCACTTCCTCTTGGGAAACTTCTTTTTTAACAAGTTGTGCACTTCTTGTAACCGTTTTGTACTGAGCTTCCATTGCAGGCAATTTCTGCTTAATATTCTGAAAGAAATGTTTCGAAAAATATTTCAAGAACAGCATTTGTGCATTCATGGGAGATACAAGTCTGTTCTCAAGAGATAAAAGATATATATTCCAATTATCAATTGTTTTCATCACTGATTTTAGTGAATACTGGATCTTATTTCAAATCTATGAAAACTGTGCCAAAGGGTATCACTCAGCTCACCTGAATGTGATTTGAAACTACACGGAAAGAAATATCCAGTGGGATGGTGTTTTGGAACTGTACTCTAGAAATGTCACTCATAGAATACAATTATTTATATTAGCTATAGCAGAAACTATACAAAAAGCACCACATTATAGTAATAATGGAAATGTGTACTAAAATAATTTTACGCTCACAGATTTAAATAGTTACAAGTTTCTCTCTTATGAAGGAGAAAGAAAGGAATGTAAGACACTTACTTCTAAATCTTGTACAAACATTTTCACATCAAGGAAGGACATTTCTACAGGGACCAAAAATTTCCTATTGCTTCCATCAATAAAAGCTGTCAAATGGGCAACACCATCCAAGTATTCCTTCCTCATTTTGTCCAGTTCATCTGCTCGAGCATACTAAGAAAATATAAAGTAAAAAGAAACAAACAAAAAAATAACCACCCCAAATGAGATCTCTGGCAATTAAGTAATGATTTAAGAGAATTAGCATGTTTTCATTACAATTGATTGCTGGACAAACAAAAAAAATGCAAAATAATGGAAACTAATCTTCTAAATTGGTTAGACACTAATTGTCTGCACTAGTGTCACTAGTGCTGATACCAAAAAGATCATGCATACAAGAGATCAGCCTTTTTCTTAAGGTTTGTATCATTAGGAGAACACCAGACTGTTGTTTCTAACCTAAAATCAACATCTCAATTCATTTCTCATTACCTACGGTATCAGTTTTGAAAATTCAGCAAAGGTAATAGAAGATGAAAAGCCTAGATAAGCTGAAGGATAAATAAAAGAACTGCTGGCTGGAGGAAGGGAAAACACAGGTCTGAGAAAGTGGGAAGAGCTGTATGACAGAAATGGTGAAAAGCCAGCAAGAAAAGCCATATAACAAGCACATGAAAAAACCTGCGTAAGTAGGGGAAGAGACATTTACATCCTGGGCATTAGTGTTTCCACAGTGAATCATCCTAAATATCATCAGCAAATAAAGCTTGAGAACATTCTAGTTAACAGTTTGGAAAAGTTACAATAAAAAAAGGGGACAATCATTATTTGCTTTTCCATTTAACTTCACTGTAATGGAAATAATCATGCCAGTAAAGAAAATGTATTCAGCGTGTTCAAATAGGCAACTGCTATTTAAAAATGATTGGAAGAGGAAAATATCATTAGATACAAATTGACTATAGCAAAGATATTTCCTAATGTGTTTATGAGGTGTGAAAAACTCTGTGTAATTTAACTCACATCTTCTCTTGGCTTTTTAAAGAGCAAATCTAGAAACAACAATTATTTTCTAATCAGCTGAATCTCCTCCATGAGATAAAGGATAGTTTTTTCATTTACTATCAGTGCCTCCTTGTGCACAAGATAGAAGTAATGTCTGACTGATCTGGGGAAAACATTTAGTAGATTAATTTGTATTGTACCTGCTTATAGTTGCAGTATAATAACAATGCAACTTCCATTAAAGAGTAGTAAAAATACTGGCTTTCATCATTTTCACTGTTTAGTTTTACCGAGGTTTTAGAATAAAAATAGGTACTTGAGACTAATCACTTTCTTCAAAGAACAATAGGGGATATGCATAAATAATATTCACTGTATCAAGACAGGAGACCATAAAAAAAAATGCTTCAGCTTATACTAGCTGAAAATGTCAAAAAAAAAAAAAACAAAAACCAAGCTGTATAACAAAAATGATAAACAGAGGAAAAGCTCCAATAAAATAAACTGCTGTCAGGGACAGCAGTTTAAATTTCTAATTTAAATAACGATGAACAATTAGACACTTTAGTAAGTTGTCCTATAGTCCTGCTTGTGAGGTAAATCTCTCTTGCTTGCATGGAAATGACAAAGTAAATATTTAAAAGTAACAACAGCAAAACCACATACCTGCTTAACTTGCATAAACAATTCTCTCCATCTTCCGTTTAGTAACAGAAGCTGCTGCTTAAGGTCTCTGGAAATGGTCTCATCACATGTTTCAATCAGAAAATTACCAGCATCATTCATGGCTGTGTGCTGTTGGATCCAATGAGGTAAGTGCCTGAAGAAATCCTGAAAAAGAAAATGAAAACACCTTTCCGAAATCTTTCCAATTACTCTTTGTCTTAAATCATGAAACAAAAACTTAATCACCAGCTAATGGCTTGATAAAACTCTTTGAACAATTATTCTCTGAAGCTCTTCATACTGTATATGCCATAAAAGAATTTTAATGTGTATGAATATAACCTATGGAGTTAAAAATTACTACCAGTTTAGTTACAGTTCATTTTACTCCATTGAGTAGCTTCAGTGAAACTAATGGAACTTCTCCTTAAGAGCAAGGTCCATAACTGAAAACACTGTTAGGGCTCATCTAATTTCTGTCTTGTCTTGACACAGTATGGGCTGACAGTAACCTAGGCCATATACAGACTGTAGAGATTCTTCCTCTAGTGTGAACCATATGCAGCTTTCCAGGGTCTGGCACCCCAGGAGACCTGAGAAGACCAATTCTTTACCACTGCTTCCTCCTATCTCTGAGTAGGTGAGTGGGGAGGAGAAAAGGATGGTTGTCACTGTTTTTTTTCCCCCTGTTCCAGTGAGACACCCTAAATAGCCCAGCCATAGTGCCAAATGCTTCTGTATGCAGTCTGTAGACAAACATTAATTGGTACAGAAGACAAACACCAGCTCCCTCCCTTCCTTTTTGCTCTCCGAGAGGATGGGAAATTGTTCCTAAAGCAGGTATCTCCAGGCACTATGACTACAGCTATACCAGTAAACAAAACAGGACTCAGTCACTGTCCCATGATTGTTCACATCTTCTCTGACACGGTTTTGGCTTGTCCCTGCTGCCCTTCTCCCCAAAAATGTATAATTCAATGGATGGCTCATGGCAAGGACTGTTCCCAATAGACTGAATCATGAGGCCACCTTCTTTCAGGGGAGAAAGAGTAACGACAAGGATGCAAGCTGAACCGTGCCACTTGGTCCTCAGGACTCTGGAAGGGGCACTGGCCCAATTTATTTACCCTATAATTCCAAGACTGTTCATCTGACAGCAACAGTCCCATGCAACCCTTTGCTCAGACGCAGATGTGAAAAAGTCCTGTCCAACTGTACCGTCATCCTAAATTTCAGAGCTACAGTTCTGAAACTTTATAGTTTATGCTTGTCAAAACTCCTCCACGTGTAAAAACAGTTCTGATACAACCAAAAATAAAATGTCAAATGGATGTAATACTGCTTAAAGTTGTTGCAGAGAGAATTGAACACCACCACGTTTTAAATTCCTACAGCTGAGATTAGTAGAGCACAGGTGCTCTGTACTGATGTAACCGTGAATAAACTTAATCATCTCGGTAAACTCTATGTGCACTTTGAATCTTCTGCTGGCAGTGGAGCACAACCCTTGCTTTGTGCAAAGGCTACTGTCTGTAAGCATATCCAAAAGAAATTAAGTCTACTGAATCTGGTACTGGTGAGTTCTCCAATGGTCAGGCTTACTGGAGGTCAAGAAGGAAAAAGCACATGGAGTAAACTACTCACATCCTTGCTCCCATACACTTATTCCCACAAACCATTACCTTCCTCAGACCCTGCTGGGGACCCTCTCAATTTCAGAAGCCAACCTAAAGCACGTGTAAAATTTGGACAAGTTTGGAAGGTACTGTGAAGCATGCCTCATTCTCAATTAAAACAATGCAGCTCTTTTTAAGGAAGTCCCCAAATGAGATCTAGAAGCCCTTTGATACCTTGTGGATAGAGCTGTTGGAGGAAGATGTGAGAGAACACGGTTACAAAGGGGGTATGATGGATAGCACTTAAGAGGCACTACTAGTAAATAAAGGAGTTGCAGAAGGAGTGTTTTTTTCATTAATACTTATTTACTGTTAATACTTATTTACTGATAATTTTCTAGTATTTTGCGGTAGAAAAATCCAAGTGCATACTGATCTTTTTTGCAAGATCTTCTGTGCTACAGGTTCACAATAAGATTTCTGAAAACAGAAACCAATGAGAAAGTGAAGAAACCACTTTCTTTAAGAAAAAAAGAACAGTGGCAATTGCTGGTCTTGAAATCATACAGAGATAATGGAAAGAAGAAGAAAGCATGACAGCATGGTAAGGGCTACTACGGTCTTTGCCTAGGATAGAATATGGTGGGGCTTAGTAAGGCAGGTAAGGTTTGCAAATGAACGTAAACGAAATCTTTGTTTTTTTATTACTGACGTATTTGTGGTTTTACCAAATAAATATTTGGAACTGTTTAAAAAAGTTTTATGCCATATTCCAAGCAATAGCTATCATCTTTCACCTGGGATTCCAGATGCTTGTGCTGATGGCTATACGACTATTAATTGTACAAACCAATTAAGTATTGCTTTTTGTTTTAATAAACAAATATTAAAACTGCTAAATCAGAACTATCCTTGGAACTATTTAAGTGGACATTATTGCTGTGGAGAGCTGGATTCAGCATTAATAGAAGTAGTAAATTTTAAAATATGTATCTCAGTCTACAGGCAGATTATATTACCTCTTAGTAATCTTTAACAGTTTTGAGCCAACGTAATTGGACTTCTTCAAAGAAGAAATTAGCATTTGGGGAAAAATAATGCTTTCATGTCTAAGGTTTTCAACACGGATTTTTGAAACTCTTCATATATCAGAACAGTAAGAAGTACTTGTTGGATTTAGGTTAGAAAACAGATGCAAGCATATATTGTATGGATACGTTAGGATTTTTGCTTTGAAAATTTTTAAAAGTAAAGTTATAAAACTGATCAGAGAAGTAAACATTTTTATTTTATTTATATATATGGATATAAGAATATTTCATTTCAAACACTGCCAAGTTACTTGCATAAAACATACACAAGGAGCTAAGATCAACCTGATCAGCTGAGGTCATCCTTCCTGCTCAGTAATAACAACTGTTGGTATTTATATCATGCCAGACTAGTGAATTATTTTCACAGGTTTATTTTTATTTAAAAAGTGTATTCTATTCTTTTACATCAATTTAAATTAAAAAACTTTCACCAAAAATTATACTGTTCTGTCATGTAACATGAAATGCTCATTCCTGACCTGATGTCAGTTTGACATCTTACAACCTATGAAAACTATACTTTGGTGTTAGGAGCTGTATAGTTGCTACACTGGGATTGGGTGAAAATTAAATGCAGTATTATTCACGTCAATCTGGGTCATTACTGAAGTTTCGCAGCCATAAGTCTTAGTGCTTCAGTACTCTAATATTAGAACAGAAAAAAAAAAGACAGCAAAACTATCTTTATGACTGCAGGTTCCTTAAAGGAGCTGTCTAAAAGATTTCTAAAATGCCAGGGAAAGGATTAATTACTTACCCATCAAATGTAACACATTTTAATAATGTCTTGTGAAGGCAACTAATACTGAAATCTGTCATCTATATGGTAGAAAAATCAGTGGAAAAATAATTTTCTTTAAGTGTCTTTATATGCAGCACATGACTATGCACTTTGGTGCTAAGAGCTGCATTTGCCTTCGAGTGAATCATGTAACGTTCCTATCTCTGAGCAATACTGCTGCCCTATATTCATGTCAGATGCCTCTAACCATGTTATCACAGATGATGCCTTCCTTCAGTGCGTGCATATGTCTGTACACCCTACATGTGCAAACACTGAAACACCTATGATGAATGCGAGAAACTGAAAAAATCTCTCCCTCTTGTATGACATTTTGCAAAACAACCTAGACAAATGCAAAAACATATCCCACATTTCATAATTTACAAATAGCCATATATATAATGCTATTAGTGCATACCTTTTTAGAATGTTCAGGCTGATTCAGCATTTTTTCAGCATCTTCTAGCCAAGCCTGTAGACCTGCCACAGTGCTGCTATATCTGTCCCAATTAGAAATCACTTCTTCCAACATGCTTCTTACACTTCTCACCTCTACCGATAGGTTCCTCCACTGTGCTGTTGTTTCGTTCATGAATTTCATCACATTCTCAACTTCTTCCACTGAGATACAGGAAAGATCTTGATTATTTTGGTTCACTAGTATTTCCGTAAAGCTTAATTTTATGTTATGTTTATCCATTCTCATCAGGGAATTATATTTTACGCAACTTCTATTTCAGTAGGCTTTTATATACATATGCTCAGTTCACAGCTCAATTTTAGTGCAAAATTATGACTGAGAAGTCAAACCTGTGAACTAAAGACTGAAGAAAGCACATAACATGAGTGCTATATTAAAACAGTCACACTGCATATTCAGTGTGGTGTTCATTTCTAATCTGTAATAAAAGAAGTCAAGAGAGAAAGTTTCCTTAGAAAAGCAGAAAATAATAAAGATGTATAATGTACAAACACATAGTATGTCTGCATCGAAAAGTACTGAATGAATTTCTGATCTTCCTTCCACCGAGTTTAAAACCAAACTGCTGCTAATTTTTGCCATTTAATTTTTAGTTTTTTCCTCACGGCAATAAAGGAACAAGTGTGCCCTCATTCCAGAAGAAAAAAAAAAACAGAGAGAAGAAAAAGGACCCAAGCAAATCCTGAGACCTCATAAAACATGCAGAATACAGATAATTTAAAACACAATTTTCAGCGAAACTGTCCTCTGATTTGCACTGCTGTTTCTGAATTCACATAAGTGAGTAGCTGCCCTTTAGAAAAGAATTTGTGATTGGATTTTTTAATAGCATCGAATTTTATTCTTTGTAAGAATACCTTGTAAAACTGTTTACTTGTGTAAAATTTCAGTGTCACCATCATCAACTTAAATTTCATAATAAAAAAGGATATCTATTTTCTCTCCGCATCTGCTAACCACTTTAGCAGCTGCAGCAATCCTCCACAGACATCAATGTGTTATCTCCTCAGCAGAGATTAAAGGGATCTCATGTCTGTAACTATCTAGGTCAAATATTGCCCTCATGCACTCTCACTGAGCTCAGCAGTGTTCAGGAATTACAGGAGGCAGCTGTTAAATCAGCTATACATTTTTCTCATGTATATCCATAATTCAACTATCATTTAGGTTCCTCTTAAAGATTTTCACAGTTAATGAAGAATCTTCAGTAACTCAGGGGATACTTTTGCTACTACAACAATACTGGGACCAACTCTCTCTTTGTCTTTTTCTAGTAAATGAAGCCAAGCCCAGGAGCATTTCCAGGCGCCAGAACACGATTTTCCCTACTCCTCAGTTGGTGTCTGGCACACTTTTGGCCCAAATCAACACCACTGAAACAATGCAGATGTTAGCACGGACCACGGACTTCTCTCATTAGGAAGTCTGAACATGACAACCCTCTTCTGGAGATTAAGAAATCCTAACAGCAGGAGTGCGGGCTGCTCTGTACCAGCTGGCTTCGTGCTAGAGAATATGCAAAATTGCTACCAGAGGCTGTAGCCTCTCTGGTGAACTGTGGCTGCTGTACAGCTCTGCTGCATGGAAGAAACAAATATTAGGAGATCTTTTTAGAGGATATTTATGTCTGAAGAGGTTAAAATGGTGTTCCCATGATGAAAGAAACGTGGGCATTTACCTGAGCCATTTGCTTTGACGTACATTTCAGCTGCTTTTTTCAAGATCTGGTAAGTAACTTCATACTGCTCAAAGAACTTACTATTTTCAATAACAGACTGAAAAGAAAAAAAAAAATTACAACAGGCAAAATAAAGGTAGATATTAAACATATGGATAATTTCCATGAAATTACGTCAGGACAGTGATGACAACTTTTAACTTCATTGTTCCTCCATTCATTTTTTTATCATTATAAAGTAATGTTTAATTTATCATCAGTATAAAATATTATACAAATTTCACTTTTTCAAATCAATGGTACAGCAGAGTCTCCCTTGACAAAGACAGTTTATTTTCTTTATATATGGAAAGATTATTTAATACATTCTTAGTATGCTAGTTGCTGACTTGCTGAAACTCACTAGCATATGATACTTTGAATGTGCAGAAACTAAGTAATTAACGTAAAAGTTATTTAATGGAAACTGTTTTACACTGAAATCCAAGTGGAATCATTTTATTAAAAGAAAAAATTTCATTCATATAGGTCACCACAAAAATCAAATCCAGTTAAACTTTAAAAATTGTTACTGTATTAAGCCTTTGCAGAAAGGCCAAGTTTCACTTTAAGAGATGGAAAACATTTGACTTACCCTTTAGTTTTCGTTTACCTCTTTTGTAATTAGTAAAAATAAGATTATAGAAACACTGCACAAAGAGATGCTGCTTTTCCAAAGTGTGACACAACTCTTTTCCTTTGTGAGTGATGTTTTAGCTGTGTACTGTGTTATAGCATGATGAATAATTTATCTGGAAATATCTTGGTCACAAAGTTATGGCTCTCTATCATTTCTGCCTCTTTATCGCTTATGGCAAATGACACTGACTTTTAATGTCTTTCAGAAATGTTACTTCATTAAGTACAATATACAATTATATCTCTATATTAGGGAAGCATATTCTATTTTGCATTACCACTGTCAAAAAAGAGAGGAAAAACCTACTTTTTTAGAGGGCTTTTATATTGCCTTATCTAATGTACTGATCTAGAGTTTTGGAATGGTTTTGTAGTTTATACTACCTCCCATGCTTCCTCAGTTACAGATCTACAAAATTAAGGCAAGTATATGTCACATATTTCTACACAAGCTTTGGAATGTCAGGATAGACAAAATTATATGTGTACTAGTGTGATTTTGGTAAAACCAGGTTCCTAATGAGGTCAACGTTCAATGTACTTTGAAGAGGAGAATCATATTTTGTGCATTCATCAACCCACATTATGTAACACGAAAAACAGTTTTAAAATTAATCTGCCAGCCAGTATATATCTGAAAATCTTCCATTTTAAAACCTTTTACAGCTGCTATGTCAAATCACCACAGTTATCTAGTACATAATTTAGAAATGTGTTTATAACCAAGGAAACTAGAAGGCACGGACAATCAGAATTTTTCTCTGTTCTACTGCAAAAAAAATAAATATCTGGCATGTATAAAATCTACATGCTTTCCATTAATTATGTGACAAACTTCTGACTTTCCCTTTTGCCAAACCCGTACATGCAGACATTTTACCCTAAACCAAAACCTGCAAGAATTCATATGAGAAAGTAAAAGACTGTATCAAACTGCTTATATAATGCAGATCTCAAGAGCAATTGTCTGTATTTAATTTTTGAAAATATTTCCATTTTACTGATTAATATTGTCTCCCTTCTGACAAGATGCCTTAAAGAAAACATGTAGCTTTTCCCAAATCAGTACAGCATACAGTGCTAAAAAAGTGCTAATACAGCAATGCCAAAACACAGTTCTGTGGATAAAAATCCATGGATAACTGTACCCAGTATCCCCATTACAGCCGAGACTTTGGTACAGTATACTCTTCAGGTTGATAGTGTACAATTTGTGCTGACCTTTACTTCTGGTATATGACAGATAGGTGAAAAGAAGATGGTATACAGTAACAATCACTACTTTAATTTTTAAACTACGGTACATTAATATTTTCCAGGCATATGTTCTATCCAGATCCTAACTACGCATGTTCCTAGAATGCTGGCATTGATCAGTCTGCTTTGGCAGAAAAACAAACTTACATTTTTATCTCCTACTAATATAGTCACTGACTATAAGGTACTGACTACAGCTTTCCTACGTAAGACTCCTAGTTTACTGGAAGAGTAACACTTGGCTCTTGGTCCTAGAAAATTGCTCCCAGGTAAGCCAACGCAAATAAAGTTTCTTTCCATCACTGGACACCTGGAAGAAGCCAGAAGTCAAGGCCACCAGGAGTGAAACCGAGCTCTATTTATATTCTTGTCCCAATTTCTTCATTTTGATGTGATGCAGTTTCATAAATGATGTAAGGAAGCATTTTCTTTCTCCTAATGACCATTTCAGCGTTAGTGGTCTGAAGCATAAGAATAATTGAGGCAATGGCAAAATAACATACAAATTCACCACTTAATGTTCCTATAACTCCTAGCTATTGCACATCACTCTAGCAAAATATGTTATTTTAAATTACCATCTGAATTTTGCAAAGCTTGTCTAAAACAAGGCTTACCTCCTGCATTTTTATGTGGCCCTAACTGCTGAAGTTTAAACATAGAAAGGGAACAGCGTGAACAGGTCTTCAATTCCCACTTTGTAGAGGAATTTCATTGAGTTTCAAGTTTTCTTCCAAAGCAATGAAAACTATCAGGCTATGGGGGCATCAGTAACTTTCTCTACACAGTGTCCTGGCTCTGAATGGTTCTATAACTGCTTGAATTCTTTCCAAGATGAATTTTCCTGTGCAATTGTCCTCATAGGGATTAAATAGAAGAAGAAAAAGGTATTTAGCCCAGTCCTGCTTTTGTAAGAATCCCTCACACCCTAACGCAGAAGTGCAGCAGTGGTACCGTTCTACCAACCGCTTGGAACTGCAAGTGTGGATTTAACAAGGTACAGAAGCATAAGACTGAAAGAGAACATATCACTGAGCATTTGTAAGTCAATTGCCTCTGTTTCTTAATGTGATATATGCATGATGCAGAGCTGGAGCAATCTCTTTCCAGAACAGAAATGAAGTAATGAGGTTAATATAACGCTGAGCAGGGGAAGAAAAATCACTCTTTAAAAGAATAAAATTACTCCCCTATCACTATAGTATATTGAACAAGTACACAGAGACAGCATAACTTTTTTTTTTTCCTTCTTCATTTGGAAGACTTTTTTTTAAAAAAAAGTACTGTGGAGGACTGCATGCCAAAAGCTTTCTCTATCTCTACACTTAACCTGTGTATAGCCACTATAAAGTGCATCTAGGCAGTTGTAAAAAGATGAGATTAAGTTCTTTGGAATTGCTATCTAATTTAACTAAAAATCTAGGATTTGGAACCTCCAGATATGCTTGGTAAATTGATGGTCGAACAGTTAGCAGCCGGGACATTATTTCTGTTTTTGAAGCAATGATGAAAAGAGAATCATTTTCATTTTTAGCCTTTTGACTAAAGTTCCTCCATGGGGAAGATGGATTCACCTCTGAAAAGATATTCTATAAGACAGTCATAAAGTTGATGATTGTCAAGTCTAATTTCTGTTTCTGTTCTTTTATTCGTTTCCAACAATCTTAAATATGAATATTTCAAAAAGAATTATAAAAAGAAGACAACCCCAACTTACAATATAATTTTGAAGAAGCAGTTCCACTGACTCTCGCCTTCCATATTTGATAATCCATGATTTTAACTTTGATTCCGCGAGGACTAAGAGTGACAGTAGACGGTACTTCAGTTCCAGAAACTCCATCTTCAACAGATGGAGCTCAGATGAAGAGACAACAAAATTAAACCTATAAAATGAATCACACTGTAGTAAAATATAGCAAAATTCATTTTTGCAGGAGAGACTGAAAGCTTTAGTTACAGTTCAGATATTTTTCTAATCTTTCACCTAATTCAGAGTCCACAAACATTTAATTATGCATGATGATCATACTGATGACTGCTCTTGAATAGCAAATTAATTACATTTCTATTTATTCATAGAAATCAGCAGTTTACATCTGTTACTAAGTTTTGCAAAGTCATTTTCTTTTCTTTTTTCACATGCATCCTGGCTGCCGTTACATAACATTTCTTCCAGGGACAAGTAATAACAGGATCAATGTAAAAAAGTATTCCCTTCCAAACCCCATAGCTTATTTTGATTCTCACCAATCTTTAAAGTATCAGGCTTTTTGTTATATTTTTATGTATATTCTAGGAGGTTTTTCCTTCCAATTTTTTCATGCTTGCGACTGAGAAGCATAATTAGACAGTGATTTCTACATGAACAGACTACAAAGCAAACAGGTTCCCTTTCATTCACAGAGAATTTTTATTTCAGATTAAAAGCCTTACCTGTCTGCCATATCCGCTAATTGGTCAGGTGGAACAGGCACTCCGTTAACAGACCTGGCCCCGTGGATCTCATGGAATGCCTTTTTGTGACCATCTATGTTTTTCAGCAGNGAGAGAGAAGGCTCACAGTAGGCTATCCAACTAATAAGCACAATTTTAAGCCTGCACTGATGACTCAATGTAGTTAACTATTTGATCATGCTCTCATATTTGCATGCAAGGTTATGCATACCACAGAAGCATTTACATCAGCTTGAACATTTACATAGGGAACCCCCTTATAAGATGCTCTGCTAAAGCTGTGTCAAATAATTATGGAAGATTTTAAAACAGAAGACACACTGCAAAGGTTTAACAAAACAAGAACTCTTCACTGTATTAAATAATCCCTGAAATGTAGTCTGCAAATACTCTAACATCACAACAGCATAATCTTGCCAAATTTACTCTTTACATCTTTATAAGAGATACTAACCTTTATTAAGTATAGATTCAAATTTTCAGCAACTAATCTGCTCCGCTATATAAAGGCAGAAGATCCATAGCTCCTTATGTAAATACATATTCAATATTCAGTGAACTTTTCACTCTCTCAGCATCAAAAGATTTCAGGATTGCTCTCTCGATATTACAAGAATGATTGCAGAATGTGGTACCCGACCTGTATTCCTGTGGTAAGAATTGTACCAGCAAAAACCTTACAGCAGAGCACATTTCAACTGTAACTAAGCAACACCGCTTCAAACGGCTTCCTGGAGATTACATATTAAAATGAATGACTGGCAGTAGTCTTTGAAGACATACCGTAACAATAACACGTCAAGTCCCCAGCGGCTGAGAGGACACAGAACAGTGCGTATTTTACTGCATACAGACACAGCGTGCTCAGCAGCCTATTAGCAAAGGAAATCATACAAAGGTCCCCCTTTCTCACCTGGGGGAACAAAATGCAGGCTTCTGTATTGATCACTGATGTCTATTTATTTCTATGTGCTGAAGGAGGGTTTCTCCTCAGTCAATGCCCAGTGTTTGCACAGCAGAAATTAATGGTAATTCACTGGCTCAGCTCTCCAAATGGTCCCACCATCCCCATCAACCCACCTACACTTGCATTGATTTCCACGTCAGCCAACAGCTTGTTGTGAAGAGAAACAAACTAGGCTTTCTCAGATGCAAGTGAGGCACTGATTTTACTGTGGCAAAAACTCCACTGAGGTTAGGTATGCTGTGACTACCATACTCTCACATAAAGGAAAGATTTGGAACAAATATCACAGCTAGCTGCATTTGAGACCTTGCCAGCCAAAAGGGGATGCCCCTAACATGCATTGGTAAGTCAAAATAAAACCCAGTAGTTTCATCCATCATCAACTGGAAGCCCATGAAAACTTTTATATAGTGTTCTCATGAGGTGAAATCCTGCTCTGCAAAACGACCCTCAACAAGCACAGACATTGTCCTTAATTTCTGGAACTTGGCAGCAATATTAACTAAAATAAACTTGTGCTTGCCTGTCTCCATGAAGGTTTGTCCAAATAAGCTGGTACATTTTGTATTAGCTTCAAAATGGCCATAAGCTATAAAGTTCACTAAATAACCCTTTGCCAGATGAGACAAAGATATAGAGAAAGCGATTGTGTTATTTGAACAAAACCACAACAAACAAACCCCAACAACTTCCTGGGAAACAAGGACTGAAGAAAAACCCCACTAATGCATTTCTGGTGCCATCCAATAGCACGTTAGGATTCATCAATGCAAATCTGAGCAACAAAACAAACTCCAGGAACAGATACAATTACACATGTTTCTCTTGAAGCTTTCTCCATCCCACTCCCATGGGAAAACTTCCCTGGCACAGACTAACCTAAATCCAAGTTTATTTGTTGGCATAGAAATCCCTCACCATAGCATTTCTGATGCAAAGAAAACACAGTTTAGGACACACTCTTTTGTGTTCCTTATGAATGTATCTAAAGCAGGTCTATGCTGTTCATGTTATAAGAACAAAAATGTTTGACTTGCTTTTTTAAACAAATGTTATGAATCCCAAAACACTACGATGTTAACAAGAAAGCTAATGAAATTTAGCATTCCAAGAGACCAGAGCTTGAAAGAAAACAGTAGCTTCCTCAGATTTTAATACTGTGTTGGTTAAATTTTATTACCCACCACTTAAGTTAGAAGAGCTGTCACTGTTCTAATAAGAAGTAATCAGAAGACCCAACTGATCTTCCAGATAAACTACCATTTCTGTCACAGCTATTCCAAGATAACCATGAAACTTATCAGCTTTTCATTATATGGCATTACTTTTTAATAAATACCCATCCATATCCAAAACACAGAAAATAACAAAACTACAATCAAGTTTTAAAATAGTAGCAATAGTGAAAAAAGGCAATATAAAATACAGCCTTACTGAGGCAAGTGCTGCCTTTCTCTACACCACCTTTTTCCTTTCTCTATCATATTTACTGATTCAGTTTCTTTTATCCTCTCACCAACAATTCCTCTCTATATTTTTCTCATATCTATTACATAAATGCAGTTTTGATTTTAAATGAGATCTCGGACTCAGCAGAGAATAATGTCCAAGGTATTTAAATTGATCTGGAAAAGTTTCCTGTTTATCACAGCAGAGGGAACTTCTCATGCTATTTGTCAACACAACTGTCATGGTTCCGGGCGGACCGGCCGCTGAAACGAACGACAGATGCTCTCCCCACCTCTGATGTCAGTTTTGGGTCACCTGTCCTGTCCACTTCTCCCCGCAGGTGTGACCCCTCTACGCTTTTCCGCTACCAACCCTCCAATGGGGCATATAACAAAGTGAGCTGCCCTTGGGTGTTATAGCAATAAGTATAAGCAAGAGCCTCTCTGCATACTATGCCTTGGCATAAATTTGAAACAATCAGATCTTATCACTCTGGAAGCAGACAGTGTCTGAAAAATATGCTGTTAATTTCAGAGTTCAGTTAGTTAGAAGAGGTTTAACTGAAAAGTAAAATTACTGAATAGAAAATTGGTTCTGTTTTACCTCCAACCAGGACAACAATGCTAAGAAAATTCACTTCATTCTATTTTTCCCCCAGTGCGTATCACCTGCACTGGCTATCAGCAAGCACACTTAGTATGTTTGCGCTCTCTCTCCTGTTTCACCTAATAAGTTCATACTGGTTGAACAATGTATCCAGCTTACGAGCTCCCTATGGAATTTTAACCAACAGGAATCCGAGAATAGGGGAACAATTAAAATATTAATACCTGATAACTTTTAGATAGAAGTAGCCAGAACATTCAAAAGTAAGTTTGAATATTGCTTGTAAGATACACAGATAGCAGTTCAAGTCATCACTAAAAGACACCTAGCTTTAACTACCATCAAGGTGACACCACCCCCAGAAACAATAAAGTTTCTTTGTATAGTGTGGAACATTTACAGCTTTGGAAAGAATGAAATACAATGCACAGAACAAACGCACGTAGATCTACCTTATGTTGTTCGAGCTTCCGGTGTATCGTGTTCGCCGTTTCCTCATGAGTTTGCTGAACAGTTACATCTTCCCTCAGAGCAGTCTCTGCTCTATAGAGCCAAGCACCTATGGTACCCAAAGGTGCAGGAAGAGATTTATCAAGGTGTATGTGCCAATCAAGTAGCTAGGAAATAAAAGTAAGAGGATTCAAATTCCTTCCTTGCTTAATTATACAAACAAGTATCTTAAGAAAAATCAGACTTTATACTGTAAGACTAAACCCCCACATAACAGCATATGTTTGACACATAAACCTAGGTATATTACTTCAAATTAGTTCTGAAATTATAACAGCATCACAGGCAATAAAATCTCTATAAGGATTCGTTGATTCAGGTACTTCCCTTCCAGAATGGTAACTGAGTTACAGAACTGACCACATACAAACTGGAACAACTGAGAAGCTAAAGATCTGGAATTTCCTCAGTTAACAGGCACAGCAAGGGAAGTGAGACCTTCTTCCACCCAATGTAATTTATTTCATGTTTTTGAATAAAATCTTTTTATCTCTATTTTGAACATATTTTCTATGTGTAAAGTGCAAATGAGTCTCAAAGGACTGTGGCGTCGAGAATATAGCAGTAAATTACCATGTCTTATTGGCAATCCCAGTTATGGGAATGAAAAATAATGAAAATTATGTCAAAAATCCAGAATAGTTTTAAACAGATCCTCAGTTAAATATACGACATAAATAAATTCCCTTAATATACACTGAGTAATAATGATTTAATAACTTCAAATTTGGGACAAACAATATAAGTCACTTGGGATTTTCCTTCAATTATTATAAAATTACTATCACAAATAAGAATATTAATTTATTACTATTGCAAACATGTCAAAAATAGCATTAAAGTCTCATTTATTTATAAAGTATTAAGTATTACATGGAAACATTTTTTTAGTTACATTAGAAACGTTGTATTAGAATTTCTCAGATAATTCCAGCAATTTACATTAAAACATTGCGTTTTGAAGGGTCGTTGCACATGCTTTTCTTTTTATCAATCAACAATGTTTTGAACTTGGCTAAGCACTGTTATCACACTTTCAAATAAAGGGAAGCCTCAACGTATAGTCCTTTTCTTAAAGTTCATATTCTGTCCTTGAGCAATATTAAAGATGACAGCGCAGTAAATGTTCTCAGAACAAATGCAAAATAATTCAACAGTGCTAGAAATCTGGTCCGGTTTTAGGTTTCTAATGCCTAATAAAATCAATAGCGAACAGGTGTCTAAATTATTTTAAATTCTCATCCTTCATTTAATAAAAAAATATACAGAACAATAATTTTCAACTTACCCTGGAAGAAACTCTGTCCCATGCTTGCTTCACCATAGCTTGATCAAGTGATAATTTACCATCTTTCCTTAATGACTGAGTTACAAGTTCAATCTGTTTCCTTTTTACCTCATATTGTACTCTGAAATGCTTAAACGACTGCACAAAGAGAAAATCAAATCAATGTAGCACAGAGTCAAAGAATGAAATCCTTCAACATTTATGGACTACTACAACCTGTGACAATTTTGTACTGATAGAAGTCCTAATCCTTCCCAAAGAGGAGTAGCAGAAAATGTGTATTTATACCAAAATGCATTTTATTAAAGGTTTAAATAGACTGTACAATCCTCTAGGGAAATACAGGTAGGACTTTCATATTTTCCTTCAGTTATCAGATGCCTGAACCCTATATGAAAGGAAATAATTGATTAGATAAACCAGTAAATGGATTAAACGGTACTTGGGACAGACAAAGGCTGTTTTTAGAAAACAGCCGAGCTTCCGGAGAAAATTTAGGCCAAAATTTATATTGCCAATTTAGACATTAACCTTGTGAGAGGGGTTAAAAGTGAAGCTCAAAGCCCTGTCCTCTCCACCTGTCACCTCATCCGGCCTTCAGTTATACCTCCCACCTGAGCTATACCACGTAGGATCTGGAAGGACTGTGCAAACACATGCTCGCTTCTAACTAGGACAGTCCTTCTTCACACTGCTAGAAAAAGCTCTGTGTTAGGCAAACCATCTGTGCACCGTTGTACGTAGCAAAGCTGGAGCTGACATTATAATTCGTCAACCAATAAAAGGCAAGACAATTTGTGTCCTTATTTCTTTAATCTACAGTATACTGACTTGCATATGTACAGATTGCATAAAATACTGTAGTACATGCTATACATAATGATGACAATAATATCATATCATATAAAGTTTTCTCTACTGCTTACCTGGTATTTCTCCTGTAAGCTTGTTTCTGCCACCTGAGCTCGGGCTAAGTCTCTTTCAAATTGTTCTGCCCACACTTTCAGGTCTCTCAGCATCAGTCTGTCTTCCTTCTATGATTTAGTATCACACACACAAAAAACCCCATTGCAGACTTTTAGTAGAGGTGTCAGATACAGTCCAGAAATAAACATCTCTCTAGCAAGTCAAGGTCATTAGCTGCAGTGAAAGCCAACAGAACATCTGGGCCAAATTCCTTTGTCACTTGTCTTCATACAGTCTAACAGAAAAGCACTTCCTGACTGTAAGAAAACTCAGCATTTAGACATGAGTCTTACAGTGATGAAATCACGACAATTTGGGACACTGCAGTGTCAGAGATATTCCTTGCAGTTCTCACTTGATGTGAAATGGATACAAAATCCTTTAAATATATGTCAACAGCTAATTATAGTCTTCCACATATTTGCAGAGTCAGTTTTCAGTAAAAGTTAATTGACCTGAGCCAGGAGTGGAATTTATCATCTTTTACCAGCATTTCATTATCTAGTCTGCTATTGCTGAAGAAAGAAGTTACTTTCTGAGTGACTTCAGGGCAATCCTTGACACCAAGCTCCAAGTTCAGAAGTTGGCAAAATAATTTGATAGAGAATGTTTTAACACAGAAAATGAAAATAAATAAAGAAAACCCGACTGCATTCAGTTTCTTTTCCTTCCATGCCATTTTATGGCTTTCAAGAACAGCATATTTGTTTTGCAGCTTTAACAATTCAGTCTGTCATAGCACTGGTGCTTTGCAAGGCTGCAGAGTTCTCTACAGAATTCAGTGACGTGGCATAGAACAGAAAAATACTAAGAGGAAATCTCAGGTCTGTGAGCATGTTATATGTGAGGGTTAGCAGACAACAGAAAGGGTTTTTTTTTGTGTGCACTGTCTAAGCAAGCTAATCAAGTAGGATACAAATGTCCGTCTCGGATTTCCAACCAATGAACCGTATGTACTGGCTGTTAATCAGAAGCTACTCTTTGAAACCAAAGAAGCCATATTACTGTAAAATTTGTCAGAAACACATCTATTACAGTGAACAAATGCACCACATAATATGAGTTAATCACCCAAAATGAGTGATTAAGTTTCAAGCATTACATGAGAGAAGAAAAACTCGACCATGTGATAAAAAAGAATAGCCACTGACTGTATTTAAGAAACACCACACTTTCTTTTAAGACAAGATCCTAACCTGGGAAAAGAGCCAATTGTGGTTCCTTTCTTTGAAAGCTGCCTCAAATATGTAAAATATAACTTCCCTTAATAATTTTAAAAGTGTAGAGCTATTGCTTCATTTCAGCTGAGGAAAGGGTAGGATCCTCAGATAGGAAAGAATCCCTTCTTTGATGTATTTCTCCTAATTCTCTTATTGATTCTCTACTCAAAACGGCAGTAGTTGTGCACAACAGATTGTGCAAATATCACAGGAATTATATCTGTTAACTCACTAGGTAAATTCTTAGCTGAGTAGTTGCAGCAAGGTTAACATGATATTAGAGCAGCTGTGCTGGAACCAAGTTCACTACAGCTCATGCTCCTGTCTTCTGACACTCACCAAAATCTGGTACCTAACAGTATAGGACACACATGATATTTCCCTGCTCCAGCTGTTTGTAATGCTAAGATTTCTTTGACTGCACGTAGCGTCCCCCCAAGAAGCCAAAACTAGTGCTTCCAACGTATCAAATCATTTAAATATAGAGAAGGAGAATAAAATTCCTACTCCTCTGGTCTGATACTTGGCTCTCTGTGTTGAAAAATAACGTTAAGATTCCTTGAGGAAAACTGCAAAGCCAGGACTAGCCCCCGATGAGCAGAAGAATATAAGAAGAGAGAATGCTTAACTCATTCGGTTACCAAAAGAAGAACTTTCATATTAAATGCACTCCATTCATTAGAAGTTACAACTTTAGCGAGACTGTTGAGATCCGATCAGCATTTAGCTGTCAGCTCCATAAAGGCAACACTAAACTCTGCATCTTAATGGATTGAAGGTCCTATAACAATCCTCCTAACTGAAACTTGGAATAAGATATTCTTGAAGTCAGGAAGACAGTAAGTGTGTCACCATGTTGTGTATACTCCTTTTAGTTCACACTATAAATTCAGTTTTGTAAAACACTGGCTTTTATTCCTCTATGGCTCGTGTTCTTATTGCTGAGAAGCACTTCCTTAAGGTAAGGGGTTGCAAGAAGAGCATCTGTGTGGCTGCAACTGTTCATACAGCAATGTGAGTAAAATACATATTTTGCAAGATTCCTGTCAACATAGCTTAAAAATTTAATAATGGCTAAAACTAGGTCTGAACAAATCTTTTTGAAATAGGATATCACTGTGATGAAGAACATTTCTATGGTACCTGAAGATAAAGAACACAGGAACAGCCACACCTCTGTTAAACCACATACCATTTCCCTGACATTAAGCGAAAAGATAAAGTTAACAGGTGGCATTGAGTCTTCTGTGTTTTTTTTTAATTATTTATTTAGACATTTATTTATTAACTTTGTTTATATGCAGAAGATGTAGGTGTTTCAGTAACTGCCTAAATGAATGCTGTGAAAGACTGTGCAACAATGTCTGATAAGCATTTTATTTATTTATTCATACATTTTCACAGGCTTACAGTTGTGTGCATCACTTATCACCTGCAAACTTGGTTCTGTGGTCCTTGGTTGATACAAAAGCATTTTAAAGTCTCAGTTCGGGTAATTGACATAAAAGATTCACTTTCTTAGACACCAAGGCACCTGTCACCAACATCCCCCAGGTTTAATGTTCTTAAAACAAGACTTTCATTAGTGCCTAGTGTTTCTTACTCTTAGTAAAAAAATACCAAGAGGATATTCTTACAGATATGTAAACTATTTTCTAAACCCTGCACCATTCTACGAATATTCACTGATTTACAGAGATGAACAGAACTGGAGCATTCAACTGCCAAAGAACATCAAAGAGGGTAATTAGAAAAAGTGTTTATGAGTTCCAATATGATAACGGAGTACAATTTAAATTTACAAAGAAAGTTTTCAGCCCAGACTCAAAAGTCAGAACATTATTTTATTAAATGATATGCCAGAGTTAATTTGAGAATTACATAATACAGAATACTTTGGGTTTTGAAGAGCTAAAAATACACATCTGTGTTTGATGAGAAATTTAATGGTGGACTGTAAAAGGAGTACTTTGTTGGGTTCTTTAATATGTAATTATACACCAGGTGAACTGTTCAAATTCTCAGGCACAGGCAGGATAGAATTTTCAAATATGAACTTTTAAATCTAAAAAAAAATTAAGTCATCTGTTTTTCAGGGATGTTGAACAATTTTATTGCCTATGTGCTGGGAAAATCAAGTCCCTTTAAAAATGTTTATACATGAATTCAATTAATTATGCTGTTCCTTTTGATAACTCTGGTTTACATATATGTATTACTGGATGTATATGTGTGAAACACATTCACTGACAACAGTATCGCAGATGCATGGTGAATACTGAGCCAAGCATCATCTTCAGGGATGAGCTATTAATGCCTATCTGTAAAAGCAGACAATAAATCACTGGAAAAGCTCAGAAAGTTATTTTTGCAGTTGCTGCTAAGGAAATTCCTCTTACATTGGGGAACTCTGCTGGCATAAAGATATTGGAGGTGACAGGATTATCTTCTGAATTACTTGCTCATTAGAGCAAAAGAGAAAGACTTTATATCAGAAACACTTTGAAGGAGAGTGCTTCCTCTATAGTTAAATTTATACCAAGATAAAGAAATTGACAGAGCTTTTACCACTTCAAATCTTCACTAGTTTAAGCAGCAATGCACTGGGGCTGTGTAAGGCTAAGAATGTTCAACAAGGTTCCATTAAAGCTGCCTAAACTTACTTGAATGCATTAAGATGGGAATAATTCTGCTATCAATATTAATCTTCACTTCAACACACATCACTAGTTACATATACACAATACGAGGCAAACCCTTGATCATACTTACTTGAAAATAACCTATTGCTTATACAGTAAACACCCCCCCCAAAAAAAAAAAAAAAGTGTGGCACCAAACTAATAAATTGAATCAGGTCAAACTATAAACACTGTTGACTGACTGACTGCAGTGACACCTGTTATTTGTTTCATAATATATTCACTTCTGCAGTCTTCCCTTTTCACCTCTGAATGTTCATTTCAAGTAGTCCATGTTAGATTCCTGAACTTCTCTCATTAATACTAGATAATTATAAGTAACTAAATGTCCAAGATGATTAGAAATGTATGTTTTTAAAAACATAATAATTTATGGGAGAAAAGGAGCAGTGCATATCATGCAATTACACATGAATGCTCTCTCCTTCCAACACGCAGTCCACATACACCACTCACACAATCATATATACAATCTAGTATCTACTCTATAAACCTAAAGACATACAAAAATATCCATCTAAAATAAAATTAGATGAGTAGAAACATCTATCTATAATCTACTTTTTCATGTTTATATCTGTACTTAAGAACACCAAAAGCTTAGTCTGAGATTTATTATAGGAAAGTTGACTTGCTTTTCTATAATATTTCTGTGAAATTATTTGCAAAATTAAGCACTAGGCTGTTAGGACCAGCTCATGTAAGAAGGTAGGCTTAGACTTATTATGTGCGTCTATTTGCTTTTTTGGGAAAATTAACATAAAGCTAGCAAGTCAATGTACCTTACCTTAAATTTCATAAAAGAAATGACAAAAGTTGGGATTGCTTGAAGTTCCTAACAATATGAAACAAATGGGAAAACAAGAAGAAGGAGGAAAGAAAAAAAAAAAAGAAGCAAACAAAATAAAGCAAAGCAGGCAGAAAGTCCAGAGAGAACAATAAAAGAGCCACACATGTAAGAATACAAGTTGTACTTAAAATACTATGAAGTTCATGCGTGTGTATCATATCTAGTGAAGAGTTTTCATGTTAGATCCAGTTTCCAGATTACTAGACACTACATGATTTATTTTATCTGGAAAAGTAGTTACTTACCTTAGAGTATCTCTGATTCTTTGGCATGTGTTGACTACCCAAGTTCACATGTGTGCATAGCTAGTCCATGAATGAGATATTAGATCCCTTGTAATTCTGGAAATGCACATGCAAATAGCTGTTCCCTCTGACCACAAATAAGGGACAAGCTTCATTACTCCACTTCCAGTGAAAATTCCTTATAAACTAGGCATTGAACCAGGAAGGAAGATGAATGAATTTGTGTGGACAATACATCTCGAGGAAACACAGTGGCAGCTGAGTTGGCTGGAGGGCAGGGGGAGAGGGTTAGAAATCCTTCCACCCCACCATCAAAACCCACCCAGGCACACTCCACTCCCAAGTAGGATTCTTCTAACTGAATGTGGGTATCTGTAACTGAGACAGTCAGTCACTCTTTCAGTTCTTTTTGGTAGATCGAAAAACACCAGTTGCATCTAGCATCTACTGACCAACTCATCTCATTCTAGAGCTGGCACTTAACACAGGTGAGATGGAATACACCATGAAAGTGTTTAGTTTTGGAAAACAAGAAATTAGGAGTACCCCTGGAGTTTAAGGGATAAGAGTCTTGCAAGGTTCTCTCTCTCCCAGGTACTTGGGTTCTACCATTCTGTGATACGTATTTTCTTATACTAGACTTCAGGAGGAAGACAGAAAGGCACTTTACTGGTCACAAAAATATAAAGCATGTTTGGATTTCTTTTTAATCAATTGCCAACAACATTTTGTCTATCATTACCTAAGGGAAGGATTCGTCTGAGGCAGTTTTAGGTCTGTTGAAACGCTATGCGACATGAATTTCCAGAAGACAGTTTTTTTAGGACACCATCTTAAAGATGCTATCTGTAAAAGTGTCTCTCTCTTGCTGATTACAGGTGGTGTGTAAGTACCCAGCTTTTAGATTCCTAAAGATGGAAGAATACTGTCCTAAATAACTAAACTAAGTAATGCAAAACTCCTAAGGAAAGCTTTATGATGGACATGGATACTCCAGGTCAGTAAAAGGGAAGAAAGAGGCAATAGATAACTGTTCTGTCTTGCACTGTTAGCTACGGTGATCGCAAAGGCATCCAATTCCTTTACATGGTTTCCACTAAACACAAAAGGGCTGTTTTAAAACGAACCGATTTTATATGTTTGGTTTGATTTTGCGTATGTTTGTATTCCTAGAACAGAACTTGTGGACAGTGCTTCTTGAAAAATAATAAATGAATTTTCAATCTAAATAGATTATATAGGCATGCAAATATCTCTTATCTGACTCTCTGCCAACTGCCCACCGAGAAAAGTAGTACTCTCTCCTTCACATTTTTTTCCAGTCAATTAATTTAGCAAGGTAAATATTAGAATAACCATAGGTGCAGAAAAGGATTAAAAAAAGTCACTTAAATGGCTTGTGTATTCAAGAAAGTCAGTTGTTGTATTATGATTCCAAGCAGTTGCTTCAATCAAAAAAGACTTTCCTTAAAGTTGCAAAGTGATAAGTTCATGAATGTTTCCTTAAGTACTAAAGAAAATAGTTCTTGCTCTTATAAACAGAACCCACTTTTCTATTTTTTAAAAGAAATTTAAATCTTCATTGTTGTATGATGCCATTTAGAAAAAAGCATTCCTCTTGCATTGCAAGACAACCTCTTTTACTGTTGCTATTTCATTTAAAAAAATCTTAAATATATCAACTATGCTTTTAAATATTATCACAGAATTGCAAAATCATAGAATGGTTGAGGTTGAAAGGGTCCTCTGGAGGTCATTTAGTGCAAACCTTCTGCTCAAGCAGGGACATCTAGAGCCAGCTGCCCAGGACCACATCCAGACAGCTTTTGAATATCTCCAAGGATGGAGACACCTCTCTGGGAAACTTGTACCAGTTCCTAGTCACCCACACAGTGAAAAAGCTTTTTCTGATGTTCAGAGGGAACCTCCTGTGTTTCAGTTGCCTCTGGTGCAGTCACTGGGCATCGCTGAAAAGAGCCTGGCTCCATTCTCTTTGCACCCTCCCTTTGGGTATTTATATATATTGACAAGATCCCTCTGAGCCTTCTCGTCTCCAGGCTGAACAGCCCCAGCTCTCTCAGCCTTTCCTCATAGGAGAGATGCTCCAGTCCCTTCATCATCCTTGTGGCCCTTCATTGGACTCTCTCCATTATGTCCAGATTTCTTGTACTGAGGAGCCCTGAGCTGGACACAGTGCTCCAGGTGTGTCCTCACTAGCCAGCGACCTCCCTTGACCTGCTGGCAACACTATCAATTTGGATCTCCTGTTGTCATAGCCTTACTTAACCTGGTGATTTAAATGATCTTTTGCCTAACTGTCAGCAACCCATACGCAATTAAGAATTTAGGTTTAAAGCACTTGGTGAAAAACAATTCCACAAGACATTGATTACAAAACATTTGACTAAGATTTTTTTTTTCAATTTTCCCTTCAAATATTGTATAAATATGGAATACAATACTTCTGTCTGTATATTTTTAAACTGCATTGTTGGATTTTTAGCACTAGAATCTCTCATAAGTATCATGTAATATGAATGACACTCTTGTTTTGCCAATGATTATCTGGGTATCTTGTTTCCTGTAGTTAACAGGATTAACTGCATTAACTCATGGCTTCATTCCCCTCCCCTCCAGAACTGTGTAAACTAAGGTCCTAACTTTTGTTAGAATTCATATATGAAGTCTGCCAAAGCTATCATTATGATTTTCTTGCAAACAGATCAAATATCTTGAAATGCAAGTTCTGAGTATGAGAAATCTGATTATCTGTTGACAGATTCTCCCTGAAAAGTCGTAAGTAAAGCAGCTGAGTGCAAAATAAGCTCCTCTCTGTGATATATGACAGAAGTACAAAAGTTTATAGTAATAAATGACCAAAGTGTGCCAGAAGTTTAGCCATTTGAGACTTTATATCTGTCCAGTCCCAAGCAGACGAAAGCATTGTGCTGTTTTTTCTATGCATTTCACTGCTTCAGGACCAGTGACTACTTGGGGCCCAGGACTTTTTGCGCATTGCTTACTGGCCTGGATCCATCTGGAACTCTTTCCCATCAGCCTATCGCATGCAATGTGGTCATCATTTTGTACAGTGACCAGAGGTGAGGGAATTGGAAGTTACGGTGGACAGCACAAGGAAGCAAGGTATAGAGTAGACACTGGTGCCTGACAAGGAAGAGAATTTCTCCAGAGATGTATTAGCAGAATTTGAGCCAGGAAAAAAAATGAGGGCCCCATCTCTGTTCTTGACTGGAGACTCCACTGGAGAAGTGGAGTTTGTCTCGAACAGCCAGGCACTCCATCAGGGGTGTGAGAAGGAATATAGTTCTTCCTCAGGGAAATGAAGAATGACGACATTAGAAAATTAGTGCAATGTAAAACTCTTATTTTCTTCTTAAAGCCTGGGAGTTACTGATTTCTGCAGTGTGACATGAAGGGGACCAGAGGCTCTACCAAAATTCGCCTGGATTGCTACTGGAATATCTTAGCGATATCTAGGAAGAGGAAGTTGCCTTGAGCTAAGCATGTCAAACTCATGAATTCGTGTTGTTTCACTTCCTCGTAATTCACTAGGAATTCTGGAGGCAACTCGGTAGTTTCCCTTTCGCTGTTGATGTGCTGTTGTCTGTGTGGGTATAGCCAGAAGCAGGCAGAGCATGGGGTGGCTGAGCCCTGCGTTCTCCTGTACCATATCTGCATAAAGCTCAGGAGAAGGTGGTCAGGCTGTTCCTCAAAATCCAACCCCAGCACAGGCATCAGACCTAGCTGAGGCTGTTGGCGGCAGAAACTGTATTGCGTGCCATGGTATGGAAATGACTGCCACAGGACGAGGCTTCAGTGCTCACCCTCTCTGCTTCAGCAGCCTCATTGCTCAGTAGGATGCTGTGGCACAGGCACATCCTCAGACCAATGTTGCAGCAAGGAAAATGAAAAATTCCAGTGTTTAGGCACTGGAATCGGACAGCAAAGCTACAGCTGCCTTAGCCACACATAGACATACAGAAGGAGATTCATTCCTTTCAAAGGTCTTCTCTAGCTCTGTAGGGAATGCACGGAAACACAGATAAAAAGTGCTTCCTCTTTCCCTCTTGCTGGGACTGAGCAGATTGTCTCAGCAGGGTTTCCTGTGTTTGCCATGAAGAAAGCAAGTGATCAGGATTAGGAAGTGAGTCATGATCACTTGGCATCACTGAGTATAGCCATTCTAGTACAAAGCCAATGCACTAGAGCATACACAAAACAGCAAAAAAAAAAAAAAGCCCAAGAAAAAAACATGAGTGAAAACAATTCCTTAGAGCGAATAGTCAAACACCACTGCACAATAGAAAGAAACCTGCATCTAAATTGTAACTGCCACCTGAGCCTAAAAGCCCAAAGACTATACCTAAGCAATCTTTTGAACTATTCTTGTTCTTATCCAGAAACCCAGTGTGAAACAGAAGTGACGCATTGCTTCAGGTAACAAATTATTGCAATCTCCTTGGTGTTATGCTTGAAAAACTCTTGGGCAACTTTAGGATCTATTAGTTTTCTACTATCTACAATAACTGCTTGTGTTCTTTTTGGCTCCTACTGCTGAAAACGGGAAAATCTCTGCAGGATCACCATTCTGTTTTCTCCATCCACTAGTAAACACCTGCAACACTGGTTCCTTTATTCTCAGATAATCTTTCCCAGTTTTCTTATTGTGCTCGTTTTTCACTTGAACTGCTCATAAAAAGGAAACATAATAAACTATAAGAGCTATAAAATGCATTTATAAAGCCCCCCTCATGATAAACTGATTCGCATAGTTATGAAAGAGAAACTTACATCATTCTCCTGCACATCAGTCACTGTATGATGAGGGTCAGGATAGTACTTCAAAAACTGGGCTACATAGGTCATGACAGACTTTTCATCTGGCTTGTCAACATCCACATCTAGACAAGTATAGAACACAGTAAATTAATTTTTAGCTGAATGGCAGAAAATTCTTCTTAAATGTCTAAACACTATGAATTAGCACATCTGATTTAATGCATGCAAGTAGTTTGAACTTTTTTTCAACTATGAATTGGGTACCTTCTGGATCAAGGAGCCTTGGAATTCCTAGTTCTGCTTCTGCGAGCGTGAAGGCTTCTTCCAGGTTTTCTCTATTTGACCTTCCCCTCACTTTCTCCATGTCCACTAAATCAGGGCGGATAGCATGAATAACGGAATGAAATGCAACACCAGTCCTCCAACTTTGTCCAAAATCTTTGATTTCAATTCCAACTTGCCTAAAGAATATGAAAGAAAAAAAGTGGCTTGCAACAACATCAGGACTAGATGAAATAGGGGAGGAGACAGGATGCTCCACCCAGTGGCTACCCATTATTAAACCTAAACCACCTGTTGTTCCTTCAGTGCTAATCAGGTTGACAACAGCTCCATTCATCCACTGCATAAATTAATTTCTGCTTATGAAGATCCAAGAGGGTATTTGCCATATATGTACTGTATTTGTCTCTGGTGGGCTCGCTAGTGGCAATAAGTCAATGGTATTTTGAACAAATGAGATGCACCAAGGCTCTCAAGGTTCTTGTACAACACACACAGTCTGTGGACGCACGCAGCTCCATTCACTATTCTCTCTCTCACTATAAAACACTTCATATCTCCCTCCATTATAACTACTGCAGTTCAGTTTGGTATCATTAAAAAAAAAAAAAAAGAGACTGCATTAATCTTTTATCTTTTAAAATGAAAGCATGAACAGTGACATCATTGCTGTTCAGATGAAAATGTAACACACAGATTTCTTCACATTCTTACCAAAAGCACGAGTGACATAATTTCATACACCCAGAACACTCATGTGTTCACTAAAACATAAACACAAATGATCAAGAAATAGCAATATACAATGAGAAAGTAGTCAGAACTGAATCACACTTCTGACTGCTTCTTTTAAAGTAATTCTGAATGGCGGCCCACAGACTGCAAGACTGTTTTTATAACTCTGAGCATGCAAACTTCCTTTGAGGACACGCTTAGACACTGAAGTAGTCTTGCCATTGGGAGGTTCACAGTAACAGTAATGCTGAATGAAGGCTTCATTCAAAGCTCTCTGTGACCAGTGAAACACTTTCACTGACTTTAATGAGCTAGCCCTTGCAAATTACAAAGTGAAGTGGGGCTACACAAAGTATACCATCCTTCCTAGGCTTCTTTCAACACATTTCACCTACTCTTCTCAATAACGTTGACAGTTTCATTTATAAACTGTATTCATTTATGAACAGTTTCATTTATGCTTGTATTTTGTTTGTTTACGTGTCTGGAACTTGCAGCTGACTGCTTTCATTTGCCTATCTCTTACTGACAACAGTGCAATAGGAAGACTGCCAAATTAGACTGCACTGCACTATAAATTACTGTATTCTACCTATTTATTGAAGAACTGGAGAAAGTCTGTATCTTTACAATTATATTTCTTTTCTCTCAGGCACCATTCCATAACTGGCCATTTGCCCTCCACGTTTTGCACGACTGATCTCTTTAAATAGCAGTGATTCCATAATTTGAACAAATAAATCCATTTTGTTCTCTTACACCTTTGACTTTTATTTTCTTATTGTGGAAGCCATCAAACTACTATTGTATCTTTGATGTAATTTATGCTTTTTTTTTTTTTTAAACGTTTTTTGGGGAGCAGAGCAAATGTGTGATAATTATATCAAATAAAGGTGAAGAGCCTTAAGTTAACAAGAGACAGCAAGAAATAACTCCAAAATAACATGGCTTTAAAAGGACGGATATTTGGGGCATTTTTTTTTGTAGTAATATGTCCCTGGTATCACAAAACTGCAGAAGGATATTCATAATTCTTCATCACCTGCCTTTCAACAGCAAGCGCCAGGATTTAGTGCTTCTACAAGCTCTGTCACTAAGGAATGCTAAGTCGGTGTGGGACTTACACTGTCACATCAGGTATTTTGGCAGCAGGACTAATACACTGCCATTCAGACACCTAATTCCTCTTTCAGTTCCTCATTCTGTCAAAGGTAATCCCATTCATTATTTGGAAACTATAAAATATGACTGCTTGTAAAATTAATGCAAATCATTGTTTATTACTTGCTTGTTGTATGGTGGCAACATTCAGCAGCCTCCGCTGTCAAAAAGAATATGATCATGGAGAGATGCTACGTAAATACAGAGCAAAAGGACAATCCCTGACTGAAAGAGTTTAGAATCTGAAGACAAAGTCTGCACGTAAGATAGAAATTCAGTTCACTTGTAGGTTACTTACTTTGCTGCTGTGTACTGTATCCATTTTAACAAAGCCTTCCTGGCGCTTCCTTGGACCTTGGTTACCACCTTCCGTTTGCTTGGGGGACTCGCAGTTTCTGAACTGACAACACTCTCCACAGAAGAAGCGCTGCTAGACAACGACTGCAGCTGTGGGAGGTTGCTGGTAAGCTCTTCAATCTGTGGAGAAAAAATGTTAATGGACTGTTTGTAGATAATCTTCTTAATTTTCACCAGTTTCTTAGATAATTTCATAACACAACCAACAGAACAAAGTCAGGCAGAAGCTATGACTAACATGCCATATTTTATTTAACTCTACATTAAAGTAGCTTCAAAAAATGCTAATGTATGTACCCAGATGACAGTCTTAATTTCAGAAGTACAGGGCATGTAGCAATCATTGACTTTCTTGACACCCTACAGCTAGAACAGTATGCAAGTGTGCCATGTTATCTAGTATGAAAAAATACCATTGAAATAGGAGACAATGGCTTACATTTCGCTTGAATTCAAATTATAGAACAATCCACTTATTTCAGAAGAGGTTCACTTAATTAAAGAATGGAAGTGACCTCAGTGATCTCATCTGGATAGTTCTTTATTTACCATGGTACTGTTTTGGCACAAATTCAATTGAGGCTTTGCTTAGACGTACCTTGTGAAGGAATAGTGAATGTACTGCAGGCAAAGTGCATTAGTAGTGCTTGCCGGGGGTGTATGGCAGTTATTTGCATCACACCTTTCATCAAATGAAAATCATTAACCTCACTCTTTTAAGAACATCAAGTTCACTAACAATTTGGTTCTTTAACATGAAAAAGGTTATATCCAGAGGACGTTGCATGATTGTCTATGCTGTCTACTTACAAAACAAAGTTTTGTCACATCACAGAATGAGTCTGCCACAATGAGAACCACAGCTCTCATGCATTACTGCTTTCCTTCATGTTAAAATAATGTATCTGCCTGGGACAACTAAAGAAAAGCTCAAAAAAATGACCCAAGTAAACTGAAGCAGAGAACTAGAGCGTCAATAACTCTGAGAAGCATAACTTTCCCCATTCATATAAATGAGCTATAAATTAAATAAAAATATTAATATCATTCTCGTAAATTTTTTTCTGAGAAGATCTGAACCATTGAGGCATCACACTGGTTGGTGCTTAGGAGAACGGTATCTGTGGGCTACATTAAAAGTCAGCCAAAGCCAAAAAATCACATAAAGAAAAGCAACAAAATCAGTTATTTTTTTTAAACTGTTGAGCAGTGACTCATTTTGTTAACTCATACAGACAGAATTTATAAAACCTGTTTTCCCTCCCACCTAACTTCAACAGAATGCAAATGATTTCTCCTCTACAAATTCAGACCTCTCTCCATCTACGCCATTCACAGCTAAATTTTGTCCTTGCAAATATCTGTATCTCCCAGTGAAATCAGCATGTTTACGTGTATTGTCTGAAAAGAACTACTGCCTGATATATGCACTGGAATTAGACATACAGCTCAGTCACCAGTGAGGTTGCTAAAGGTACTTGTGTTGTAGTGAAATTGACATTAACTAGGAAAATGAAATGTAAAGTGTAACTGAAGCAACCAAGGAAACCTGCTGCTGCTTAAGTCCTCTATACTGCCCCAACCCTATTTAATTATTTACCTAATATTAAAATAGAGAAATAGTAACTAGACATGGTTTATCTATGACTCAGTTAAGGAACTAACCACCAGACAACATAGCATTGTTGATAAGTAGTGTATTCCTGTCAAGAGAGTGATGAACTGTAGGCCTGGTCACCAAACTGAGAAAACCACTTGGAACTGCCAAGATCAGAGGAGAAGTAGGTAAAAAGCAATTTTGGCAGGAGGAGATCAGGACCATGGACTCAATGACCACCTACCCAAATGATACCACCTACTCAAAAGAGAACAATGGAAGAAGACGACAGAGTCTGTGTACTAATTTGCATAGGAAGCAAAGAAATCTCGACCAATCATTAACGAGAATAACAATGAATATGTATTAATTGTTTGAATATGCAATAATCATTGTATAAAAGTGGAGATTTTTGAAACTAAGATATGCTCCCACTTTGGGACAGGCACCCCATTTCTGCACATTAATGGAATAAACTTGGAAATTCCTCTGCTCTGTGTGTTATTGGCTTGCACATTGCACAAAGAACCCAGGTTTGGGACAACACTTGTACCAAGAATCCACAATTCTATTCTTTTCTTTTGTTGCTCTCTTGTATTCTTCAGAGAAAGTGGAAGAACATGTTCCAGTGATGAAGGAACTCCATTCTAGGCTCAGACCACCTATTCCAAAGACAAGTACCTAATTTTACCCAATGTGATGTATCCCTACCATCAACTGTTGCTTTATTGAGGATCAGATCCTCAGCTAATTATAAAGTAACTTAGCTATGGAGAAAGACTGGCACTACATCTGTTCGTATGAAATGATGATCTGAATCATTATTTGAGCAAGATACACTGAAGAATAAAAAATGTAGTACCTGAAAATATAGAATTATGGTCCACACCAAGCCGAGCACAATAGAAGGCCTGCCATCAGCAATATCAGTTGAGTTTATGTTGACAAGTTTAATCTATATAGGAAAGAAAACATGTTACTCCCACACACAAGGAATGATAACAATTAAGAAATGCATTTCAAATAGATTTTATATTTTTAATGCACTTTTGAAATCAACTAAGTTTTTTAATTAAAAAAAAATCATTGAATGGTGCAATTTCACTTTTTTGACAAGTGTAGGTATCGGTAATGAAAGATTTTTAAGACCATTGCATGCTATTATTTGTAGAAAAAATATTTAATTTCAAGCAGAAAGAACAATAAAAATTACATAGAACCACTGTACAAACCGGAGATCCTCTGTATATGGACTAGCATGAAAAACAAAGGGAAAAAGATGATACAAAAATAAGTTTTAAATTATTAACTATTCGGTAAATGCATTAATTTAAAATTTAATTTTATAATGCAAAGAAAGCACACTTTTGGCACATCTTACAACACAATAAGGAAAGCAAATTAAATAGTCTGTAACATTTTGAATTATGCAGGGTTTTCTTGCTATAGTTCTAACAGATTTGGAATGGAAAGAGAAAAGTGAGCTTAAGAATAAACAAGAAAAGGAAAGGGGAGGGCAGGGAGAAAGCATAAAAGAAAGATAAGGGAAAAAAGAATGCCACAGTTCTCCAGTAGAGAGACTTTTTTTTGTAAAGGATATTACCACCTCTGATTAAAGCTTCCTTGCAAGAGAAACCTGACTACAGTTCTTTTAAAGTAAGAAAAGAGTAGGAGCAAATGAGTTGTCCAAGGTCATGTGCAGTTTATCAACAGAAACAGGAACAGATTCCATGACTCTTAAGTCCCAAATGCTAGTCTATAGTCTGAATAAAGTATCACCCTAAAATAAACTCATGAGACAAAAGGTAGTAAAGGAGGGGATAAAGAGTATAACATAAAAGAAATTAGCAGGTAGATAATGCTAAAGCAAATGGAATAAAACAGGTAGTATTGGAAAATAGCAAATATGTTAATACTTCGGCCCTCAGCGAAACTAAGTCTGCCATCAATCACAATATAAATATGAAGGGCTGCTAAAGTGTTCATGCACTGCAAGCTTGTTCATGGATAAAGGTTACAGAAAAACCTTGGAGAACAGGTTAAAGAAAAGCAGGAAAATGACTTTAGGTGACCTCATTTGTCTCCCTAAAACAGAAACAAAGACTGTAGTTCTCTGAACCAGCAGCTGGAAATGGACTAGATCATGTCAAGAGCAACCAAAAAATTGTTGTTCAGGGCTGCAAAGCTCTTTTTCAGAATTAAAACTCCACAGGCTGCTTGGGAAGAGGCAGAGGAGAGATCCCCACAGGTTATATTTCCAATCCTCTCCACCAAGAAATCTGACAAAACTCTGGAAAAATTGACATTGCTTACCTCTCTACCAGTCAATAAGGGAAATTTTCAATTACCTACCTAAAGAAAACTATACCAAGAATCTCCTTCTTTCAGCTGGACCAATTCTAACAAAAGCTTTTCTTTTTCTGGAAAGCGAGGTTTTTCTTATATGTATTACAGTTCAAAAGATTTACAGGGACTCAGGTAAAGCTTCTGATTAGGCTACTATTCACAGAAGCGCAGCCTCCATAGTCTAGTTATTGTGATACCTTTGTCTTATGCTCTATCAAAATGGATCTAAAACTAAAAAATAAACTTTTCAGAACCACGAAAAAAACAGGTTGGTCCTGAATGAGATCAGTCAACTGCCATCTGCATTTTGCAGTATAACAGGGGTATTTGCAGAAGTGCATTTAGGCAGACTGAAAACAGGAAGCTGATTACTACCTGTAATAAACTTTACTTATGGGAGAGCCTATGGAGGAAGGAGACCCTCTCGGCACACCCCAAACCGCTGTGTGCAGCCACCTGTCTCCCTTCGTTCGCCTTCGAATGCAAACCGGGGACTGCACTCGGGGGCTGCGGTGGCGTTTGTTGTCTGAACAGCATCCCTGCCTCCTCTGGGAGGAAAAGGGTAACAGACTGGATAGAAGCATCCTTCAGGCTGGATTCGGCCTAGAGACCACCTGCTAACGTGCACTGGTCTACCTGACACACTGCATATTTCCAGCTCCCCCTAGAAAAGAATCTGGCATGTTGATACAAAGTACATAAAAAAAATAACTAAGACACGTCCGGACAAAAATACTCAGATATCATAGGCAAAACCACAGTGTGCCATTTCTGGCAAACTATCTTGACCCTCAGCGGGGTCAGTCATCTAGCTGCACTGCTGTATTATTTCTGGGATCTCAGCTGGGTCATTCAAAGTTCAGGTCACCCATTACATTGTGATAGGTAAATGAGGGAAGCACGGTTTTTTGCTTGTCACCCCAGCCTTGTCTTAGGTTATACAGGTCTCACCACAAAGCAGCTCTCTGTATCTAAGCTTCCACTCTCAGGCTCCGTGTGATGTGGTTTGTATGAACAAACTGTACTAAATAAACTAGTGAAATGGTGAGATAAATCTGAATTTACTGTTGGGAATATATTTGTCTTTGCTTTGATTAGGCATTTTCAGTTCAAAAGAGTTCTCTTACAGATTTCTTTCTACAGGGATCTGGCAAGACTGTTTCCCATGTAACAGAAATACAATTAGGTGAAGATGCCAAAGGGTTAAAGAGAGGGAAAGAATCCCCAAACCCAACAACTCCTGGTGTACAATACTGTAGAGACATAAAATTCATCAGGTGTTACATCTGCATTGAGAAAAATTGAACTAAAATGCAGAAATTAGAAGAACAAACTATCTGCGATCTAATTAAAAAAACAATCCAAGTCATTACAATACAGAGAGAAAAGTCAGGGAAAAAAGGTAGAAGTAGATTGCTTTAATTTGATATTCACACCTAGATCACACTGAGCTTTTAGGTTTTGTGTCTTTTGTTAAATTTATAAAATATTTTTTTTCATTTCTAAAATGGCCACAGCACTGGTTTTACCAGAATTAATCCAGGAATTAGTCTGAAGTCCTGCGAAACTAGTAAGGGGTCACACTGTTCTAAATTTTCATATCTGCACTTTCAGGAAGTAGAGTTTTGTATGTACAACTTAGTGAAGTCCATAAATCTATTATTTTAATTATGAATGAATGCCTGTAGAACTGAAGATCACTGTTCTTTGCTGAGAACAGCAACAGGAAAGTAGGAAACATGAGGAGCCGGAGAGTACATAAAAAAAAAAGAAGGAAGGACATCATCCAAGGTGATTCTAACTTAAAAAAAAAAAAAAAAAAGAAAAGTTTTACCCTATATATTGCTACATAATAGTGTAGGATCTTGACATTTTTACTTTACAGCAGCTTTTCGGTACTGTGTAGAAACTGAAGACTGCATACATAGCTCAAATTTTGGAGAATAAGAACAGGTAGGTGGATACAAATCATACATTTATGGAAAGACACAAAAATCAGGACTAAGTGCTACCAAACCTACCCGTCTTCCTTCCAGAAACTTAAGAGCTGTACCAATGTTGGCAACCCAGTGAATTCTCTTCAGCTGACGTCCCTGCTCACAAGGCTTAAAAGAGAAAGAACAGCGTAAACTCCAATTAGATTTATGCCACTTTGCTGCAAAAAAAGAAGTTCCAGATTATTATAAATGCCTGTGTACATACCATAGTCTGATTTACATGTAAAAACGGCCCTTGGAACAGCTGAATTATATCTTTGCATATACCAACAGGGAGGACTGACAAATATAGGGGATGTAAATGTGATACTTCTATTATAAAAAAGTTATATATGTCTTAATAACCTCAGAATGCAAGCTGTCAGCTTTAGTCTATAAACTTCACCAAATCAGAGAACTGTTTTTCTTATGTAAAATAACCTATTTTTATACACATATATATATTTACTTGAGAGAAAGTAACATTCTTTCAGTAAAATATTTTTGCCTGCAAAGGAGAAGTCAAGGTGGTTGTTATTTTTAAAAATCAGTCTGCAGTGAAGACATTTTACCTCGAGGATTTTTATCCATTCTCTCTAATACTTTAGTTGGTTTTTTTAATCACGAATATCACAAACCCTCATTGAACAATGAATTTTGCTGAACTTCAGACATGTAGGCTAAAAAAAGACAGAATCCTTTGAATTAAATCAAGAACATATCCTAGCTTTCTAACACACACATTAAATTCCCCACTGAATCTTATATTTTAATGCAAATATAAACCTATATCATTTAAATTTGTGTTCATAAAGTTACAAACAGATTTAACAAAGCCCTGCTATAGATTCTGAAATTCCTCTTGCAGTTACTACAGAATATCATATTCTGCTATACATGACCTTTAAATTAACCAGACATCATTCTGGTTCTGGTCTTTCACTAATTAACGTAGGCAGGATACAATCCAATGAAGTTCATTGTAACAGGTGCCGTCATCAATTTTTTTTTTTTCCTGTGTTACTACTTCTGTTTTGCCACAAGAGGGAGACTTTCTGTCTTAGAAGAACAGAAACGGATTTCAACAGAGCAGAAACACACTTGAAAGTATACCTTTTTTTCCCCCCATCCTACAGTAAAACCACTCTTGCAGTCTGAATTACTACCCAATTTTGGTTATCATCTGCAATCAAAACAGACGTGAAATATGGAAAAGGGGCAGAAGTGTGGCACTTGCAAATTGCCCCTGAGGGAACAGGTAATGCCTGAACGCTACAGCAAGCCACATGATGGACTATTTCAGATGCTGCCACCTGATCTAAGAGCTCGTTTGGAAAAACTGAAAGCCCTTGGCCTAAAACCCTTTCGTTTTTCTCCCACTTCAAGTGGACAAAACTAGCTTGGCTCCCAAGACACCACCTATTTGCCATGTACACATGGTGGCATCTGTACGCAACTTGGCTGTGAAAGTCTTCTGGCATCAGTTAAGGTTCTTTACAGTAGCGGAGCAGCTGTCAAGGTAAATGGGTGTAAGACCCCGTGAAATTTGAGGGGTTCGCCAATTTTTTATGAGAGACAATGCTGTAAATTTAACAAGAAAATACGATAATTATTTCTTCAAGGTGTATAGAAATAGCTTGCAGTTTAGACCTTGTTTGTGTCATAGCAGTAACACTGAGATGAACTGCAAAGACTAATAAAAATAAGCAATTTTTATGAACTAATAAGACAAAATTAATAGAAAATGCATAAAATCAAGAACATCAGTCTGTAATAATCATTTTGGGGGTTTTCTAACCAGGTAGCCCACTCTGTGAATAAGCTTATTTTGCTATATATCAGTCATTTTTTAATGGTATTCAAATATAGAAATATATTAGAAAACTAATTCTTAGAGAAGTTGTGCAACTATCAAGTATATTCAGAAGGAAGGAAGTTCTTACCAGCTTCTGCCCTGAAAGAACCTCCAAAAGGGCAATTAGCATTACCCCATCTTTGATATCTTCAAACAGATCGTTCACCAGCATGGGAGGATTGCGCTGAAAGGGAGAAGACTTCAGATATTAGAAAGGCTCACCAGCATCCCATCCAACCTCCTTTCCTTTCAAACAGAAGCACAAAGAGTGGCTGGTCTTCTTTACATTTTATAATGTTTAATACCAATGTATCATTTAACCATTGCTTTGCCACCATATTATTTAACTATTTAATATTTCTGGTGCAGTACTGTAACACTAGATGCTTTCTGCCACTAATGATACAATGGAAAAACCACAGGAGCTGTATGAGTGAAAGGTCCCTAAATCAGAGTGGCTGGTTGAGCAGCGCTGCCACTTTCGCACAGCTGACAGTTGTTACGCTAAGTTGCTGTATTTTCTCTCCTCTCCTCCAGGCCTTGCAGGATTCCAGTGCTGTTAGCACCGTGTCAGCTTCTACTTAAGACAAATTGCTTAGCATATGTCTTTACATTCACAAATGCAACAATAATAATACTGAAAAACATGTAAACAGATGATGTTTTAGGAATTTTGAATAACAAGGTCACGTCATTAAACTCTGTCTTCTTAAATACATCCCAGCTCGTGGAACTACAGCTCTCAGCTGGTCAGGACTTTAATGATCACAAAATGTGTCTTAGAAATATCAAGTTTAAACTTGGATCAGCTGAAATAAATGAAATAAACACCCTCTAGCTTCCATAAGCTTGTCAGCATTCATATACCTGCTAATGAACACAATACTAATACACAATACCTGCTAATTCACTAAAATGACAATCAGACTACAAAATTATTGAAATTAGTTCAAGCTTAATAATTTACTTTTGGGGTACTTCTGAAAAAAACATGCTTATACAACAGCTTGATCTATTACTTCTGTTCTGTAGAAATATAGACTTGAAAAGATGAACTTAACAAATGAAACACTGCTCTTGAAAATTTAAAAATGCTATGACAAATCAGGAGAAAGCAAAGTTTTCTAGTTCCCAAAATCAAAACATCTTGCCTTCATTGTTCAGCTTGAATGAACTAATATTTCAATGAGACATAATTTTGGCATAAAGTGGAAAAAGAACTCCTCTACTGAAAGCAGGCTTCATCTGAGATTTGACATGCTCTAATAGCCACAATAATAAGAGTCTATTTTCTCAGGTATATAAAATAAAGCAGTATTACAACTCATTACGAGGGTATATTTATCATGTTCTTCCTTAATATAACACCAAAGAAATCAATGCAGCAAACAGGTCACTGGAGATGCAATTTGTCCCAGTCTTGCATCACAAGCAGTTGATGTAAATGCAATTAATTTTCCTCACCTTCTATGTTACAATTTTCTGTTTGAAGTTGGAAGCAGCTTTGGTTTTATCAGTATTTCTGCATGATATAATACTGAAGAGTTTTGTGCTAAAATAATTCAGCAATAAAGACAAGTGGATTATAGCAGCTGACATCCTAATCCAACAGGAGGTGAAGGCCTAAAAAATCTCACCATCTATCTAAATGCCCCAGTTGTGAGGTTTGTCTCTTGAAGCTCACTCTACAGTAATGAAGACAGGCAGGTTCTTATAGAGGGCAATTTAGGCCAGATTTAGATTGAAGGGTAAATGAGATTTACAGTGCCCCATAACGCTGGTGCCCATAATGTGCCTGTCAGATGACCCATTTGAGTGCAACACCGCTCCATTCCAGTTTGACTGGTTTGGTATCCTTACTCTCAAATCAGGGTACAGGCCAGAATTTGCCTGATCCCAACATGAATCAAAAGTCATCTGGAATTCATACGCAAACCAGGTCTGGGAGGCACCTGTGGTTTCCACAGTGTACAGCTTCACACTATAGACACAACCTGTGACCAAGCCCATGTCAAGCTCTTGCTCTGAACCACAGCCTTCACTGGTGGCTCCTCACTGACAGTAGTTACAAAGATTAGATTTGCACCCTAACCGAGGCAAGGCAGTGAAAGACGACATCATCCAATTAAATTAACATCTGCAGTACTTTCCTTTTGATGTGAATCGAGTATCGGTTTGGGGAAAAGTATGAGAAAGCATTGAACAGGATGAGAAGTAGCAAAGAAACCATCAAATGACTTACACCAAAGTTACTAAGACCTACTGCTGTGAAGTGTGAGAATCGCTATCGTCCATAAATCAGCATGCTGAAATGTACTTTTTGTTGCTGGAAGGTTGCATAATTACAAACACTGCCAGCGTTTAGCAGCACACACTATGTACCTTAACACCAATAAAACAGGAACAGAAGGCAGGTCAGGAACAGAGGGCAGGTACAACAGCTGTGTCACAAGATCTCCTGTATGAGACTCCTCTGATATGGAAAATTTCTTAATTATACAGACTGCCAAAAATGTTCGGCATAATACACTTTATATTATAATGTTTTTCATGGCCTTGAAGATGTTAATAGCTTATTACAAGGACGTAAGACCCTCACTGTGTTTCATAAATCACTTTTTTTTTTTTTTAATACTCTGGGCACATAGCATTTACCCTATTCTTATGACTCCAGTCTCTCTCACAAGTATGGAATGAGTTATATTTTTAGTGGCATATATAGAAGGACAGATTCTTCTTTTACATAAGGATTCCACAGATACCAATCTTATTCCCCTTGCCGATACAATTCAGTAAGATATACATACACTAGCTGATCCTGAGAAGTTCAGACACCCTTATTTATTGTTATATGGACCATGGCTCTGGATGGCTTAAGCTATTTGGCTCTTTTTCCAGGCAGATCCTCTACTAAGATTAACACATCTTCTGTTGGAATAGATAACTAACTACTCCTTGGCTGCACATATAATGTCAAATGAAATGAAAGGAGAAAGTGAAGCCGTACACTGCTTACTTATTAGCTTCCAGAGAAGAAAGGTTTTTTTTAAAGCTGTATTCGGTTAAAATCTATTCAATACTTTCTATTCTAGAGATTCAAAAGGACTTAACACCTATTCACTTAGTTGCTGTAATGCACTGCCAAAATACTAACTGTAAATCAGTAAAAGCAGGGAAAGAATACTAACTTAAAATTTTATTATCTTGAAAATGTTGAATGTACTTCAGATTTTGGCTTTTTGCATATAAATATATAGCTCTAGCAATGCAATCAACTGCAATGATCCTACTACACTACATTTTGAACATTGGAAAGCCTGTGCAAAGAATTTAATGAAGTAATTTTTAAACCAGGAAAAAATAACATTTTAAAAGTATATGAAGTAACCCCTCAAAATACTATAATATTAAACAAAAGTTGTTACTTATAAACTTGGACAAAACTATTTGGGGGAATTCAGAATATACTTTGATGAGCAATCAGACATTAAATCTACAACTTGACAGGTGTACACTAAGGTTTCTGATGCCTTAGTATTTGATTTTGTTTTTTTCGTAAGTTTCTTCAAGGAAGCAACATACCAAAATAATACTAATGATATGCTACATACTGCATTGCATCCTATTAAACACTCATTTATTGCAGTATATGCAATCACAGTAGTGTAGTTTATAGTGACAATGACATTTAGGAACAGTCATGTCACAAAGAGGGAGGCACACTCAGTACAAGTAAATTCATATACTCTGTAGGAGGAATATGAATTAAGTGGGAATGAATCTTAAAGGTTAATGAACCAGATTTTTCCCATATTAAATATTTATTTAAATAACTGTATTTAGAATTGATCACAAAGGGGAACAGATGAGGAACTGCTCTGCATAAACTTGTTGCTCTTGCAAACTTACCTAATTTGCTGTAGTATTCAGGAAATACTTTGAATGATTTAAAGAATTGAACATCGGTACATATGAGAAGTATTTGACTGATAAGCCTCAAAAAAAGAGATTCATAATAGACCTGCAAACTCTAGACACTCTTCTTCTGACACAGTAAAATAACTTTTGTAAAATCCAAACCTCAGATATGGAACCAACATATATTTGGTAAGCTTCATTCTTCTATTCCAACACTTTTTCTTGCATATAATTTCTCATTTGCATCTTTGCTACCGGATTCTTTTCTTCACAGCCTGTACTTAACTTCCCTAATGAATAAATCACACTATACAAACAACAGTAACGGCATCATAATGGTTGCCAATGCAAACATTGGAAACTGCCTTTGCTACATTAATTTTCAAATAACGTTTCAAAAACTGCTGAAAAAATGCGTCAAAACCCATCCACATACACAAAAAAGAACAAATCTGTGTAACTACTGAATTTGTCTCTGCAGGGAAATACATGTGGGAACAGGAAGGAGAACATGAAATTTCAATTACTCTGTAATAGCTGGCCCACTCCTCCACCCCAATTTAATTCCTAAATCCTTAAACACATAGGTTTTCACGTTCCTTGCTGTTAATGACTATTTTTATGACTAAAGTCTGAGGGACTCAGCCCTAACTTTTACATGATTTGTTTTGTGCCACAAATTAATTTAGCATTCACTGTTTAATATTAGAGATTACATGCAATACTAGTGAAAACATACAGTGACTGTTGGCAAAGAGAAGTCCCAGTCAGATTTTCCTCATCATGCAGTCAAGATGAACACTAGCTTAATTTTTTTCTGTGTCAGTGACTAAGATACTGGGAGCCCATTTTACCATTTAAAAAAGACAAAAAGACACAAAATTACTTAGTTCATTGATGAAAACTGAAGAGGTTCTTGCATGAAGACCAAGTTACATTCTAAGAACAAACTACCATCACTGACAGCATTGTGTGTGCGCACTGTAAATCTTGATATGTCCATTTCTTTTTCTTCCTTTCTTTGCTATAAAACACACCATTTTGCAATTTCAAAAGACTTAATGTAAGTTTTAATGCTCAAGTTTAATTCAGCAATATGAAACCATTGTGTAAGTATAATTTAAAAATGTTGACCCATTCTTAGTTTTATTTTTATTTCATATCCATCCTCTGCTTTTGTTTCTTGAGGTGTGCATCCTTCTAATGGCAATACAAAACAAATAATAATTTATTTCAATATGTATTTGTTGTTCACTCTAATTGGTGAGTTTACAACAATTCTTTGGTGAGTACAAATACTGAAGTTATCCCTGCACCTGGGAACAAAGATGTTATTTGATTGGGTTAAACCAATTTACAGTTTGTGTTCTAGAGCTTTGAAACTACCGTTTCCCAACATCAAAGATGACAAAGGCTATAAAAGGCATATGCCTCTGTTGTTTTACAAAGAGGTGTGTTTTTCATCTTCTTTACTCATCTAATCCAGTATCTGAAAAAATCTACATAGGCAATGAAATGAAAAACATTTAAGTAGTTGCTGTTCTGAATGGATGTAATATCTCCTTTTTTGACATATTTGGTGTAACGTTCTGTATTTTAAAATTAGACTTTGAAAAGACACCTCAAAAGATATGCAGAACTGTACTCAGATTATTTCTATGTTTTTGAAGGCTGAGACTGAGATGAGGGAGGTCCAGTTCTAAAACCTTAAGAGAAATATCATAGAATTACAGAATGGTTTAGGTTGGAAGGGACCTTAAAGATCATCCAGTTCCAACTCCCCTGCCATGGGCAGGGACATCTTCCACTAGATCAGGTTGCTCAAAGCCCCAAGTGTCCAAGCCTAGTCTTGGACACTTCCAAGGATGGTGCATCCACAACTTCTCTGGGCAACCTGTGCCAGTGCCTCACCAGCCTCAGAGTAAAGAATTTCTTCCTTATATCTATTCTAAATCAACCCTCTTCCAGTTTAAAACTGTTACCCCTCATCCTATCACTACACTCCCTGATAAAGAGTCCCTCCCAGTCTTTCCTGTAGGCCCCCTTTAAGTACTGGAAAGCTGCTACAAGCTGTCCCTAGAGCCTCTCTTCTCCAGGCTGAACAACCCCAACTCTCTCAGCCTGTCTTCATAGGAGAGGTGCTCCAGCCCTCTGATCATCTTCATGGCCCTCCTCTGGACCTGCTCCAACAAGTCCACATCCTTCTTGTGTTGAGGAATCCAGAGCTGGATGCAGTAATCCAGGTGAGGTCTCACTAGAGTGGAGAAGAGGGGCAGAATCACCTTCCTCGACCTGCTGGCCACGCTTCTTTTGATGCGGCCCAGGATGCAGTTGGCTTTCTGGGCTGCAAGTGCACATTGCTAGCTCATGTTGAGCTTCTTCTCATCAACCAACACCCCCAAGTCCTTCTCCTCAGGGCTGCTCTCAATCCATTCTCCCCTACCAGCCTGTATTTGTGCTTGAGATTGCCCCGACCCAGATGCAGGACCTTGCCTTTGGCCTGGTTGAACATCATGAGGTTGGTGTGAGCCCACCTCTCAAGCATGTCAAGGTCCCTCTGGATGGCATCCCTCCCCTCCAGCACGTTGACCACACCACACAGCTTGGTTAGCAAACTTGCTGAGGGTGCACTCAGTCCCACTGTCCATGTCACCAACAAAGATTTTACATAGCACCAGTCCCAGTATCAATCCCTGAGGAACACCATTCGTCACTGGTTTCTACTTGGACATCAATCCGTTGACCACAACTCTTTGGGTACAACCATCCAGCCAGTTCCTTATCCACCAAGTGGTCCATCAGTCAAATCCATATATCTCCCATTTAGAGACCAGGATGTCACGTGGGACAGCGTCAAACGCTTTGCACAAGTCCAAGTAGATGATGTCAGATGCTCTCCCCTTATCGACCTATGCTGTAACACCATTCACAGAAGGTCACCAAATTTGTCAGGTGTGACTTGCCTTTAGTGAAGCCATCTTGGTTGTCACTGATCACCTCCTTATTTTCCATGTGACTTAGCAGAGTTTCCAGAAGGATCTGCTCCATGATCTTGCTGGGCATAGAAGTGAGACTGACTGGCCTGTAATTCGCTGGGTCTTCCTTTTTTCCGTTTTTGAAAATGGGGGTTACATTTCCCCTTTTCCAGTAATTGGGAACTTCGTCATACTGCCACGACTTTGCAAATATAATGGAAAGCGGCTTAGCAACCTCATACGCCAGTTCCCTCAGGACCCACAGATGGATTTCATGAGGTCCAGTGGACTTGTGTACCTTCAGGTTCTTTAAATGGGCTTGTACTTGATCTTCACCTACAGTTGGCGGTTCTTCATTCTCACAGCCCCTGACGTTGCCTTCTGCAACTTGGATGGTGTGGCTAGAGCCCTTGCTGGTGAAGACTGAGGCAAAAAAGCCACTGAGTACCTCAGCCTTTTCCATATCTGAGGTGACCAGGTCTCCCATTTCTTTTCAGAGAGTGCCCGCATCTTCCCCAGTCTTCCTTTTATAGCTGACACATTTATCGAAGTTTTTCTCATTGTCCTTCATGTCCCTGGCCAAATTTCATTATATCTGGACTTTAGCTTGCCTAACCTGGTCTCTGGCTGCTCGGACAGTTTCTCTGTATTCCTCCCAGGCTACCTGTCCTTGCTTCCACCATCTGTAGGCTTCCTTTTTGCTTTTCAGTGTGTCCAGGAGCTCCTTGTTCATCCATGCAGGCCTTCTGGCTTTTTTGCCTGACTTCTTTGTTGGGAAGCACCTCCTGAGCTTGGAGGAGGTGATCCTTGAATACTAACCATCTTCCTTGGGCCTGTCTTCCCTCAAGGGCTTTATCCCATGGTACTCCATCAAGCAGATTCCTCAAGAGGCCAAAGTCTGCTCCCCTGAAGTCCAGGGTAGTGAGCTTGCCGTGCACTCTCCTTGCTGCCCAAAGGATCTTGAACTCCACCATTTCATGATCACTGCAGCCAAGGCTGCCCTTGAGCTTGACATTCCCCACCAGCCTCTCCTTGTTGGTAAGGACAAAGTCCAGAATAGCTCCTCTCCTCGTTGGCTCCTCTACCACTTGGAGAAGAGAGTTGTCATCAACGCATTCCAAGAACTTTCTGGATTGCTTGTGCCCCACTGTGTTGTCCCTCCAACAGATACGGGGTGGCTGAAGTTCCACATGAGGACTAGGGCCTGTGAACATGAGGCTGCTCCAATCTTTCTATAGAAGGCCTCATCCACTCTGTCATCCTGGTCAGGTGGCCTGTAGCAGACCTACACTGTAATGTCATCTGTCCCTGCCCTCCCTTTAATCCTGACCCATAAGCCCTCTGTCAGCTCTTCATCCATCCCCAGGTGGAGCTCCATGCACTCCAGCTGGTCATTGACATAGAGGGCGACATGCCCTCCTCGTTTCTCCTGCCTGTCCTTCCTAAGGAGCTTGTATCCTTCCATTCCAACACTCCAGTCATAGAAGCCATGCCACCAGGTCTCAATGATACCAATGAGATCATAGCCCTGGAGGTGTGCACACGTATATGAATACACAACGTGCAAATAGGAAACTTCTTGTCCTGTTACACATCCATATCTCATTTATCATCAGTAGAAATGCACAGACACAACAAAATTAACCTGCATGGCCAGAAGATAGATCACATTCATTTGGTAGATTGTGACCCAATTTCTGCAAGCGGGTGGCAGAGAAAAGAGACGATTTCTAGCTGCTGAGTCTCACCAGATCCCCGAGTCAGAATCACAGAATGGATTCAGCTGGGGTTAAGAAGACAGACAGCAGAGGGACAGATGCAGCCTAATATGCTGACCTAAATGAAGCTGCATTATACTACCAGCTAGTTATCATACTTGCAGAACTTTCCTTTGTGCTCATCCCCTATGGGACACTGCCCTGTGGGTGAGGGCACAGCTTGTGCTAGGGCTGCTGTACCTCAATCATACTGTGAGGTGTCCCATAATTAGCTGATGCCAAGTCCTTTACCTGTCTTCTGCTTGTGAAAGAACATAACTTTGAACTAGGAAACATAATTTTAAAAAAGTAGCATTCTACTCTAAGAGCAAAAATTCATACCTCCCTCTTACTCCCTTTCATAAGTTCAATTCACTGGTACTTTTCATTTCATTTTCCTGTTTTGTTCATTTTCATTTATTTTTATCCATATTCTCAAATGCATTCTTAATTTTATAGTTAAAAAGCCAAAAATGATTTTTAAAAATCTTCTTGGTGGACTTAACTTAGTTATTGATCTAGTTTCTCTTTCAATTAGAGCATGACTTTTTAGAAGAAAAGCATACACTAAGATTTTAAAGATTAGCAGTAAAGAATCTTTCAGTCATAGCAAACTCTGACAAACTATCACATCCTGCTTTATATTTTCAAAGAATTAATTGTTCTCATTTCTACCTAACACAATCAAATCAGCCCCGCATTTCCATTTCTTCCAAATCACTAGCCTTCACAGAGTCAGAAACTGCTCCTTTTAAGAAACACAGTATAAGGATGAAAACTCTACCTGAGTAGTTTCCTTTCCTTCACCATAATTAAACCCATGTTTCAAATTGCTACAGAGAAGCTCCGTAAATCTTTGCTTAGAAAAACATGAATTTCTCCTGTTTTTGAGGTTTCCTGCAGTTAGTCACCAGCATTTTTTCAGAAAACATTCAAACTCATTCATGATGGCATTTTTCTCTAGATAGCCATGGTGTTAGAATTGCAGATACTTTAGTTACAGTTTTTAGTTTTTTTCGTATTTCCTCCTATTACCTTTTACATTAATAATTTCACTAGATTATTAAAAATGGCAACTAAATTTTCTTCCAAAAATAAAAGGAAAGAAACCCAAAGTTTTACAAGAGTAACCAAGAAGTAGAGAGCCAATTTGAAGTGAAATTACTATTAGTATTGAAGCCCGTGTATATTGAGTCAAATTCACCACAGTAACTCTGGATTGAATTTTGGATTACATTGTAAACTGCAATCTGGCAACTGGCCTACACACACAAAGTAAGGGAGCAGAAAAGCCTTCGAAAAAGGTAGCTCTGTAAATTCACCTATAATTACGTGGGTAACGCTTATATGTCCTTGTGGTGGGTTGAGCTGCTCTCTCACTCCCTGTCCTCAACAGTACACAGGAAGAAAGCAAGACGAAGCACCTTGTGAGTCAAGATAAAGACAGGGGAATCACTTACCAGTTACTGTCACAAGCAAAACAGGCGCTACTGAGGGAAAATGAATTCATTTCCAATTAAAATAGATTTGGATGGTGAGAAACAAAGACAAAATTGAAAACACTTTCCCCCCACCTACCCCTTTTTTTCCTCCAGGCTCAACTTCACTCCTTTGCTCTCAGGTCCTCCACCCCCCAGCGTGGCAGAGGGATGGGGAACGGGGGTCATGGCCAGTCCGTAACAGCTCCTCTCTGCCACTCCTTCCTCCTCATGCTTTTCTCCTGCTCCAGCATGGGGTCCCTCCCACAGAATACAGTCCTTCAGGATAAATCTGCTCCAGCGTGGGCTCCTCTCCACAGGTTCTTGTCAGGAGCCTGCTCCAGCGTGGGCTCTCCAGGAGCCTCCGGGAAGACTCTGCTTAAGTGCCTGGAGCTCCTCTTGCCCTCCTTCTGCTCCCACCTTGGTGCCTGCAGGGTGGTTTCTCACACTTTTTCCCTCATTTCTCACCACCTGTGCAGCATTTTGGCCTTTCTTAACTACGCTTTCACAGAGGCACCACCAGCTTGGCTGAGGGGCTCAGTTGTGCCCTGCGCTGGGTCCACTTGGAGCCTGATGGACCCAGCTGTATCCGACATGGGGCATCCCCATCTGCTCCTCACTCAGGCCCCCCTGCAGCCCCGCCCCCCCCAGCACCTCAACACCTGCCACCTGGTCTGGTCTGACATCTCCTTCCATATTCTTTGACCCCAGTGTAGCTTCACTGGCTTCAACAGACAGAGGTCAAAGTGCAGAAGCATGTGTTGGTGTGTCTCTGCTACCAGTATGAGGCCAGTGCTTCACGGTGTTCCTCCCTAGGTACCATTTTGGCAGGTGTGCCACATTTTATCGGGTTCACAGACGAGAGCAGAGTGCAGACAATGCTGCTTAAAAGTAGGTCTCCTTCCAGGATGTTTCCTTATCACATTTCAAAGGCCTCCAGACAATGGAAATGTTACAGCTTTCCAGTTTCTTTTGAAGTAATAAAAACTGCAACAATCTTTTACAAGAATCAAGTAACCTAAATATCAAATTCCTGGGTTACAATTCAGAACATGAGTGCAAGGGGAGTCCTTTCACAGACCCATTAGTATTTCCTACAGCTGTGATGAAGTCAGAAAACATACTTCCACACTTTCCAAAAACATGAATAACAAAGATCTAAAAGCTTAAGCTTTAAAAACTTACAAATTTGAATGGCATGGGTTATTCCTGTTGGGTCTAATCTCTATAATCTATAACCCGTGCTTCTCCTGTGGCAGCACAACAGCATAAATGGGAAGCAAAGCCAGCTAATCTATACAACTGACTCAGGCAGTGAGGCAAACTTGCTGACAGCCACCAATAAAAGTATCATAGAAACAACCTTCCTATTAAAGGGTGAATTAACACAGACCAATTACTACAGGGTAGCTCAGGTAGCTAAAAGCGAGGGCTGTGGCTAGTTTACAGCTTGGTTTGAATCTGAGTATTTGATTAGCCTTTACAATTTCAGGCCCATTAAAGAAACAGACGCCTAGATCACACAATTCAGAAGGTCCACCCTCGCTAGTACAGTACAGTTCACAACTCTCAATCCAGAGCAAAATCTCTTAACTGAGCTGCCACTGCAACTTTGTCTCTTCCCAAGGATTAGTCAGTTATCACTAGCAAATTATCATTACATGCATACACACATATATACACGCCTAACAATATGTACGTATATCTACTTTTCAATTGTTATTGGATATTATTGATCAATTATTCATGACACAATATAATTAGGAAATAGAAGAACACAAAATAAGAGTTCCTTTTCTCCTCTGACACATGTTCACAGCCCACTTTGCTAACACTTTAGCAAATACTGAATGTCTTTTCATCTCAGTTGAAATAAATGGAACATACATAGAGTGCTTAAGTTCTCTGCTGCATAGGGACCTTTTCCAAATTATTTCAAAAAGAATGGGGGATAGACCCCATTCCCAGCAAGAATCCACTGCCAAGAAGTCCTGAAGATAACCTTGTTCTTGCAGTTGAATTTTACAACATCAGTGGAGCTCATTTCACAGTAAATTCCTCAATGACATTCCTCAGTAATGTAAATAAATGCTGTTGCTCTACCATACAGTCTCACTAGACAAAATGACATGATATTCTATGATTCCATGATTCTATGTAGCATTATATGGGTTTTCTGCTTGCTCTGTTCATGTTTGAGGGCATTATTAGCTAAAACAGTGCTCTTCCAGCTATTCCTTCCTCAATTTTTAAGTTCATTAATCTTTACGACTTAAAATATGCATTTCAAAGATCACCTCTGGTGTTTAAATATTTTAATTTACTGGACTAATTGATAACTACGGTAAAGCTATGCTGTGTGAAAACTCTGGGAAATGCCAAATTAAAACTCACTGCTTATGTTGTCAGATAAAGTTGGTATCAGTTGTAGCTTAATACTTTTAAAATTGTCTGTAAATCACTGTCTTCATTCTGCTAAAACCAAAAGAGGAGTTTTAGGTTGTGCTAAGAAGAAGCAACAATAGTTTCACGACAAATCCCAGGATGCAGCAGATAATTAATTGGGCACTGGATTCACGAAGCACTGTTTATGTTTGTAACCCATTCAGGTTGCCTCTATGAAACTACACAACTGACTCAAGGTTTATTCAAATACACTGTATGTAACAAGGCTAATATTTCCGTTTAACAGAAAGCAGTTTCAAATATTTCGTCTGACTGAAATAGCAGCTACTGTTCTACCTTTCAGTTTTGGCCAAAGGAGCCGGGTGGTTGCTGTAGACAGCACTCCCAGTGCTGCAGTTGACCTCTCTCGTGCTGAAATGGATTTATCCTCCATGGTGTACAGATAATGGGGATCCCTTTTTAAGTTTATGCCCTTCTGCTCAGACAGATCTGACATATTCTATACTTCAGGGCCTGCAGAGGCATAGATAAAAAGGTTTGCTCTCAAAAAAAAAAAAAAAAAAAAAATTCAAAGCCATATATTACCTTAGCCAGATGAGTATTGATCCATTTTGTGAAAGTTCTTTTCTGCACTGACTCTTGCTCATCTGAGAAAAAAAAGGAAATCAGTTTGGTTAGACATTGCTGAATACTTTTGGATTTACAAGATGGAAGAATAGTATTCCTTATTGACAACAAATGCATTCTGCATTTGCCACAAATGCCACCATATTTTCTTGAGAGAGCTAGTTTTGCCTGTAACTATCCATAACAAACACTTCATATTCTTATAATAATGCTCTGACACTTGACTATTTGAAGACTTCCACAGCAAAGTTCAGGTCTTAATGAGTCAATGAACAGTGAGACACCATTTCAAATCTGAATGTCCTGAATGTCAAAGTAAATTTGACATCTAAGTCCATATTATATTTACTCAAGGTCCGAGCACGTACAGCTTCTCTGTACTTTTTAACTATGTCTCTGACAGTCAAGTTGCTGTTATGTAGAAAGTCAACCAGGGACGCAGAAAAAACACTCTTAGCATGTATATTTGAAAATGATTAGAATGTTGAATTAAAGATTTGAAATTGCATTATCAAGCTTATTTGTCCTCTGGGAGATCCTGCCAGGGAGAAGCCATTAGCTAGTTCAGGCAGTTTCTACACTGCTACTTACTACCTCCCTTAGTCCTGTCTTGAAGCACTTGTCTGATTTATAGTGAATTTCACTGATTCTCAGATAGTCCCTCAGGGACTGCTGCCAGCTGCATAGACAAAAATAGCTCCTGAATGAGCTCCTCCAACTTCAGCAGCCAGGGTCATGGCCGCGGAGGGAAGAGAATCACTGTGCCATAACCAATCCACGAAGTCCTGTCCCTTCCTTGTAGGGAATCGGGTTTGACACATGGAATAATTTCACAATGGGGCATTCAAGTATTTATGTTGGAGATTTTTCTTTCAAAAATAAAAGGAAATACCTATTTTACTGGAAAACAAATCATGTTATTACCACCACCAGTTCTGAATGAGCACCTTCATTCCCCTACAGAAAATGCAAATAAATAAAATTGCTGTTAAATATTTATTTTTTTATAAGAACACATGTATGTTCCAAAACCTACAGATGGAAAATCTAATTTTAGTTACCGCCTTTGCTGCTGACTTGTGAAGCGCTGAATAGTGATTTGATCTCTTTCACATCTGTAAAATTAAAAGGGAATATTCTTTAATCCCCTTTAAAGTTCTGGAACAGATAACTACTAAGTTTGATGAACTACTACTAATAAGCTTCCTGATTTACACTCATGAAATGCTGCTCCTCAGTAAGAGTACATAAAGATACAAATCACCACACAAAATTCATCAGCCAAGATGTTATCTTAAGTGGGACAACAATGGCTCCCTGACCACATACGAGCTCCCAAAAAGTGTTTGTGCATTATGACTCTGGGATATTTTCTTTACATATAAATGATATCTCACCTACAAGAAATAGCGGCAGAAAAAAAGATAGATATACTTCCATCATCTATTGCTAGATTAGCGCACTTCATGACTAAGAAAATAATTTCGCATTCTTTATTTTCCTTTTCTTTGATTTTATTAGGTAGGCTGTTTTACATAATTTTAAAACATTCATTACATTCTCAGAATCTACTTGTTGCACTTATGGGCAAGTTACAAAAAATACCACTCAAAATACAGCATTGCGCTTCGTTCGGTACTGACTATTTTTGGCAGGGGATATCTTTATATAGGATAATTGTTTCTACATTCTGGAAAACAGACTTCTCACAGTATGGTTTTAACCATGAACAAGATGTTTCCCTTGTGACATACAGTAAATGTCAGCTCTGCTCTAACGAGCAATAACATATACAGGTAGCCCAATTAATTTCAGTGGAAGTATTTGCACTCTTGAATTGGGTTTTGTGTGAGCAGGAGATTGAGCGCCCCCAGAATCAGTCCGGCTCTGGCTTCATTCGGACCTCTGTAACTTAAAATTCCCCAGCAACCCTGATACAACAACGGCATGCCAAAAGAAAAGAACCAGGCCTTTAGAACTCAAATTTCTAATCAATGAAATGAGTGAAAATGATTCCCCTAATTTGTAGTTCCAGTGCAACCTGCTGATTTAAGAAGCAGCCTTCTGACAACTGGAAATCAGAGAACCAGCTCCTGGTTTCTAAATGTGTACCAGCAGAAGACACGCTCATTTTCAGTCACATCATCAAACAGCAGAAACAGCCTTTCAAAATAATCTGTTTCAATATATGCCAGCAATATATTCTTTATGAGCCCAACAGCAACTATTAATAACAAAGTTTCATATTTTTTAGCATTTATTTTGTATAGGCTTGAAATGAACAGATTTTACCACTGTAAAACCTATGTCCGAACATAGTTCATTGTAGTGCATTGATTTTACAAATTCCATGATAAATATGCTTTTTACAAATTTCCCTGGAAATTCATTGAACTGATATAAATTCTCTGCAGAGGTACTGTTTATCAATACTCACAAGACCCATGCGTCGTACAGTTTCTTACGCTCCCCGTGCCTGCCAGGACTGTCAGCTCCTTATTTGCACCACTTACCCTGCCGGTACTGAAAGAACCCAGGAAGCTGATTTAACGATGTAACATTTCTGCCACCAGCACCTCTGTAGCGAGCCATAACAGCTGCTGCTGCTGCTGCTGCTGCTGCTGCTGCTGCTGCTGCTACTCCTGTCTCGTATAGTGTGCAGTGCTTCTTTAGAATACAGCCAGAAGTAATTTTTCAAGAACAGTCTGATTTTTTTTGCCTTCACTGGAAACGCAGGCGTCTTAGCAAATCCCTCCACCTGCTTTTACCGGAGAAGTCACATGAAGCCAAACCTTAAAAACATCTTTATATATTCTTGCAGAGATGCAACAGCCAGACAAAGCCAGCTGTATTGGAAGTAGCAGTTCTGCTGGTCTCACTGCCATCATCCTTCTCCACTGTTTTCCCGTGGAAAGATTTTATTATCCGAGTACCAGCCAATCCGCTTGCGGAAACCTCTGATGTCAAGAGCCTGAATAATTCATCCAGGGACTGGGACAACCCAACTACACTGCCGATATCCTAAAGCAGCAAGATGGGTGGCTGCAAAAAGCGATGCAGTCTTCTCACCGGTGCTTTTGTAACAATATGCTGCTCAGTAAGCATAAAAATGGCTGAATGGCATAGCCCTTCTCTAGGTTGTCATACATATAAAGGAAAGAAGCTTTTAAAAGCAATCACTTGGGTTCATCACTGTATCCTCTATTTAGACATGGATGTCCTTCAGCTTTGCAACTGAAACAGTGAAGTGGAAGAAATAGCAAGCAATGAATCTGAACAGACATGTAGGCCACTTAGCTTTTAATAATAGATTTGAACCGTTGTACAAGGAAGATGAAACAGAATTTTTGGAGTGCACCTAGATCAGCCTGAAACATACTCTAAGTTCTGATAATATGCCGCACTTTCTATTTCATTAAATTAGAGCACCAGAGCATTTGAACAGACTTTGTTTTGCTCTGGTAAAATGAAGGCAGTTATGAAACTGTGGAGATTCATATGCTGTTCACCCACAGGGGCCAACAGAGTAGTACACAATATTGAAATGAGAGTAAAAGGCCCGCTTTTGGTATGCCATTACAGTAAATGTATCATTACAGAGGCTGAATTCAACTTTATGTTTTTGTAAAACACAATGACTGACAAAATCCTTCTGCACCTGAAAGAAACATTGCAAGAAATTTTGGTTTTGATTTAGGCAAATGTCTTCCTTCCATTGGCTGGAAATACCTTCATACTTTTACAAGCCTTTCCTGTACTAAAGCACCACCAACAGACTTCATTTTTAGGTTGATTAGGAAAAAAAGAGAAATGTAATTGTATATATTTACTTAAAAACATTTAGAACAAATTATTTTGAAAGATGAAGAAAACCAACCACGTATCTTCAGACAGTTACGAACATGCTGATGAAATATTCATCATGCATGCATATTATAATGCCTAGTATCACGCGTATCACACATGTACATCAAGAGGCAGAGAGTAGTGGCATGCTTTCTGGCGCAGTGTTTCTAGAGACAGGCTTCCTGAGCAGCACAGTCCCCCCAGCTGTGGCAACAGGGCAACCCCTCCTCGGCTGCGGAGCTCCATCGGCCACGGCTGTGGGGTGTGCGGCAGCAGATCGCACATCGAGCGCCTCTTGCCTCAGGCATTTGGGGGTTCGGACAGTGGGAAGGTGGCTGCAGTGCAGGGTTGCAAGTACAGGGTTCTGCCGCAAGGTAACACAAGGAGTGGTCTCATGCGCAGACGGACTTCACAGAGCCATGTTCACACACGTCTAATAAAAGCATCTTGATTGACTCTCAGTAACCTAATATTGTGGAGATTTGTGTGGTTTCTCACTTTAGTGAAATTCAACGCAAGTTACTCACAGCTCCTCATTTTCAGCATCATTTTTTGTTTTCTTTGGTTTTGATAGTTCTGTCCTAAAAACAGCAAGGAGCTTCCCTATTCTTTTCCGTTTTGGGTTTTTGGGTTTTTGTTTTGTTTTGTTTTGTTTTCCAGGTCTTTGGTGCCTTTAGGAGTAATGCTAGAACAACTTGGAACTGTAGGAAAGCGTGCCAAGCCACCTGCAATGCTTCAAGATGTCACTTGAGAACACAACACAGCACAGCAAGCAGCGAACAGCACCCCGCTGGGAAAGTTTGTTTGGTCAGCAACATGGCATAAACTCTCTAAACCTTTCAATAAAATATGTTATATAGCAATTTCCATCTTCATTAAGGACATTCTTAACCTAAAGCAGCTGTAGAAAAGCTTGCAGAATCAAAGCAATAGTGTGGAGACTTTACTTATGAAAAAGAGCCATGTTTTAGGCTACACAGGCCACCTCCATAACAGATGGATTACCCCATTCAGGGGTACCGCACAAAGCCAATTGCAGGCTCATTTCTTTTCCTTTAAGTCTCCAGTTAATGTTTTTTTATGGGACAATGCCAGGACAGTTTTCTTTTTTAAAAAACAACAAACGAAAAAAAAAAACTCTTCAGTGGTAGCTCTAAAGCTAACACATTGTTTGTAAGTTGCTAAGTTGAATAGTAAGACTATGCACTTCAGGAAGAAGAAAAGAATGAGAGCGCTACGGGCAGTGGGAGCAAAGTAAGAAAGAGGTAAAAACTGATTTCAGCAGCCACTGCAATACAGCTGACAAAAAGGCTTAGCAGCACTGGTACAAAGAATGGGAATGTATTTTTAAATACCTCATGTACTTAGGACTTTTCAATTTTTTATATTTTGAGAAGAAAGAGAGGATTTGTCAAAGTGTGGCTTTGGGATATATGACTCTATTGAATGTGTTCAATCAGAGACAGTCAGAAATGTCCCACTAACAAATCTGTTATCGAAATTTCCAAGCTTTGAGATCTAGGTGCACACACCAGCCATAACCTGCTCCACCACTGAGCACCACTCTGCTTCCCACCAGTTTCTGCAGAAAGGAGATCCATGCACAAGGGCTAGAAGGCAACCAGTCATCCTTGGCCAAACACCTACTAGGGAATATGATGGGGATCAGCTGTCTGGGCTTTGCACCGGCATATACCATTGCTCAGTCTAGAGGTAACCTTAGTACGCTGGTTTGGGGGCCAAAGGTGTTATGTCATTTGGAAGACTGGAAGTAGAGAAAGAAACCTGTGCACTGGTGGAAGAGTTACAGGAAAGTGAAGTGTGGAGAAGCATCCTTGCAGCTGCAGAATCACCCCCTGCTGTGCAGCACGCTGCTGGTCAGCAAGTGGCACGCTGCTGAGAACTGTCTGCTGTTACTGTCTGTCTGAAATACATCTACAAAATATGTATTTTGATTTTACACTTTTCTTATTTCTGCCTTTCATTTCTAAGATGGAGAAGGAGTCTATCCAGCCACTAGTTAGAAAGATATACAGAAGGATTCAATTTATCACCCAAAGCAGCTTGCATTTTGAAAAATATCTGGGTATAATCAAATACAAACCAAACAAATCAATCTATCTCTCTTCTTTTGTTCTTAGTCAATTTATTCTTATACAAGCACATTCACCAACCAGTCTCTCTGGAAGCACTTGCTGTGGACTGTGCAAGAGGTTTAAAATTTTGAATCCTGGAAACCCAAAAGTTTAGCCAGCTCCAGAGAGTGTGTGCTTTCACTCGGGCTGTTGGCTCCATCTCACAGCAGCACTTGGGCTGTCACAGAATACGTTTATACTGTGGGAGTTGGGAGACTTCCAGTCCTTAAATCTGAGGTCGTGCCCTGTTGTGCCCCTATTCCCATATGCACATGTCAAATGTTCCTGCTCCATCCAGACACGCAATATCCTCCACTTTCCTGTGCTCTGGTTTTCACAGGAAGGAACAGAGCACGAACAGAGCACAGTGCTCTGATACAATCTTGATCCTTAGAAGCCAGCACATAGTCCGGACATAACTCTACTGCCTGTAATTGCTCTTCATGTTAATCAGAAGGGCTTCCCTCAGCATTTGGAGAAACTAATGAGAACAGCATTATTTCTGCAGTGGGCTGAAAGCTGTGCCCAAAATGTCATTTTTATGACTTTGTGCGTCTTTCCCGTGCCCAGTCCCTGCAGCACACTTGCTCCTATTTTGTGTTTATAGTGACTAAAAAAAAGAGAACTGTGATTAAATTATTCTGCTCCACATTTTGCCTGGGTGGGCTGCATTTTGTTCTTTTCCAGATGTAGAAGCGGAATGTATTCAGAACTAATCAATGAATTCATTTGCATTTTATGTTTACTGCCTTTCTGCCTGTGCTGCCACACTACTGTTATTCTCATCTCCACTAAATGTTGTCTTAATCTCCATGTGGCTGTAAATATATTACTCACTTTCATAGTATCTGCACTTGACAGAATACAGTCACAAATGAAAGGAACACCTATTAGAAAACCATTATGAGCTCATTTAATTAATTTTTAAAAGTAGTATTATGAAGAAGATATTAACAAAATCAGGATACTCAGTACAATGGCTTCAGTGCCTTCTGAAAGATTTGGGATTTGCTGCTCTACAGGTGTCTGTTTGTTACCATTGTGGCATGGGTGACAGCACACTTAGTGTTCACACGCACATGTCTTTTCCTGGACCAACACACAAGGTGAAAACAGCCTGATAAAACTGATCAGAGTCAGCTTGGCATTTGTTCTTTTAACTACTTATTTTCTGTAACTGTATACATAAAGACATGGTTTGGGTGGTAACAAATCAGCTATAAATCTAGAAAATCCAGTGAAGTTCACTAATAAGAATAACTATTCTACATTATACTCAAATTTCAATCCATCCATGCTATTAAATACGCACACCAGTTTAAGAACAAGTTTTTCATAGACTTAAAGATTTAAACACACTGATGAAAAATCATTCTTTTGCCTATAAACTCTGTACCTACTACAGGAGCATCTGCAATGACCACAATAAAAACAAAAAAAAACCAACAAAACAACCTAAACAAATATTTGTGTTTTTTTTTTCAATTCACTGCAGTTCTGCAGCTGGCATCATGTTACCATTTACACATTTTGCATCAATTCTTTCCATTGACATGAAAAACTTGCGTATAATAAGCTTTGTGTGTTGTTGGTCCATTCCTCTAAAGATTTTTATAAACTCAGATTGAACAAAACATGTCTTAGTGAAAAGAAATCTTTAATTTTTAACTGAAGTCTGACAGACAAGCAGTACTTGCATCCAATCATTTAAAGAAGGTCTTTAGGAATGCTGAAATCTATCCAGATCAGCACCAGTATGTCTACAAGTATCTTTGTTAGTTAGGGCTTTAAGTAGTGATTCTACAGCCAAGAGGGGTACTTAACACGCAGTTATACAAAAATATCTATAAGATCAGACTGAAGGTAGCATATGTTTGAAAATTGAAAGCATAGGGTCCAATTCCATCTTTTACTCACTGAATGGCACTTACATGAGCTCCTAAAACAATGGAAAGTTTTGTTTTCCTGGAGACAACCATGTCAGGTAGGCAAATTACTGTAACAGTTCTCATTGATTTTCACTAGATTTGCTGATATTATATGACATTAATAGCACTGTTCACAACATTAAGTGCTACAACCTGGAGAGACTTTGTGCAAAAATGTTTGAATTTGAATGTTTAACGTTTCTATTCAGTAAAGCAGAGAAACTTAAATGCACTGCACCAAACACACCATATGGAGCAAATTTCTAATACCAATGGTAGGATTACTATTTTTCTATGCCTATAGTGAGTTCAACAGCCCAAAAGCAGTGGAGAAAATTTGACTTGGATGTGGAAGAGCTTAGAATCTACTGAAATAAATCAAAACTAATGGAGACATACTCGGTACACACTGTCCAAGAGATTAAATCAGGAGGTAAGGGTGCAGCACCTGTAACTTTTACATAAATCTGTGCAGAAAATCAAAATATATATGATTCTTGTCTTACAGAATAGAAATTCTACCATCATATCTCAATTCTGTTTATGCCTAAGCTCAGTGAAATGACAATGTTTTAGTAAAGGTTTACAAAAATGTAGAATCTTCTATTTATTCTGTGGAAAGTCTGGGCAGTTTTACTCTTAAGATCATTTTTACTATAATTATACATATCATAGATATGAAGCTCTATGGAAGTCTACCTAAGGGAAAGAATGCAATTACTATTTTTGAATGCTTGGAGGCATGATAATTTTAAATACATTTAGAATTAAATTATGAATTCTTTATTCATGTAGTCAGTTATTTTCAAATCAATAGGTTCAGTATTAGAAGTAAATGAAAGGGCTAAGCACTTAAAGGGTGGCTACAAAGAGGAAGGAGTGTCTTCCCAAGAAGCCACATGGACAAGACAAGGTGCAATGGGTAAAAGTTGCATCAGGAGAGGTTTCATCTTGATAAGAGAAATTATTTTTTTTACAGTGAAAAAAATCATTCACTGGAACAACTTCCTCAGGGACACGGTAGAGTCCCCATCACTAGAGTTTTTCATGATGTGATTGGACAGAATGCTAGATAATCTCATCTAGGCCCCCTTTCCTACAAAAGGTTAGACCAGAAGATCTTTTGAGGACCCTTCTGGCCTAGCCTGTTCTTTTGCTCTATGGTTTCATGAAAAACTCTTCTGTATTATTAGTAAGAAATGTGCTATGCTACTTAAAACAGTCATAAGGACTTCTCACTATATTTATAAAACTATACACATGCTCAAATATCTTTCAACTCAGGTTCAAATCAGGACCTTACAAATGAATTACTCTTTCAAGTGTGAATTGTAATAAAACAAAAATACATCTGAGCACATACAAGAACTCAGTTCTGGGGGTAAAGCTAACTCTTATATTTCATTGTTCCCTGAATACATTAGAAAAAAAAAAAAAAAGAAAGAAATCTAGCATATCATGCTGAAACAAATTAATACTTAAAACATTCCAGATACCAGGATGATGGCTGGTATCTATGCAGGTGTTGAAATGTTATAAGTGAAGAATTGCGTGCAAGTTCTATGTGCATACATGTTTCCAACAGAGGTCTTGTACAAATATAAGATGGACTTAGATCATGTGGTTATTCCTCTCAGAGCCACAGCCGTCTGGTGTTTCTGAACGCCAGCCTTCACAAAAGACTTAAATATACTTTGGCACATTCACAACAGTTTCATACCTTCATCTGATTTCCTTTGTTTGCCTAAGTGTCTCCAAACAGATAATCCCTCACTTAAAAAATTATACCACTGGTATTTTAAATGTGATACTTCTCAACCAGGTAATACATGACAAATTCTGCTGCTTTTACACTGAGTGGTATCAAACTCAGAGAGTTGTCCCACTATATACCACTGAAACTACTCATGAAGCAAGCTACTGTGCAGGTAGAGAAGTCAAAACCAGGCTTACTTTGATGAAGGAGCTTCCTTAAATGCTGATATAAGTAGGAACAAAGTTTGGAGCTCCTCAAAGACTAGTCTACATCTAAGTCTTTAATATGTTCAGTCATGATTTTGGCAGGAAAATCACAATAGTGCTTATAAAGCTTACCTATGACTCATATTTGGGAAACACCATTACGATGGAATCAGAATATCTTTAAAGAAATTGAGCTGACTGAAGACTGGAAATGGTTCGATTACTACTACTACGAAGCTCAAAATGCAAGGCTACATACTCAGGGAGTAACATGGATCTGCTGTGAGGTGGAAACTCATTATATACAACCCAAACTAGAGGAAGACACTCTTTTGTAGTTCTGCTACAGTAATATTGTAAGCCACTAGTGTGACAAAAGGCAAATAGAATCTCATGATGTTATCAGGTAAGATACAATCAGCTGAACTGTAGAATAAAAAAGATTTTTCCAGACACGGTAAGCACACACATGGAGTATTAGACAGAGTTCTGGCAAAAAATGTGAACACCTGGAATAGATACTGAGAAAACTAAAACTGTTGTCGTGGTTTGAGGTAAAACAGGACCAATTTTGTTCAGTAAGTTTACTTTTTAGCTGGGCTTCTTCTAACTACTGAAATTAACAGCACATTGTGCAGACACTGTTTGCTCTCAGAGTGATAAGACCAATGTTTATAGTTGATGCTAAGGAATGGCATGCAGAGAGGCTCTTGCTTATCCTTATTGCTATAACACCCAAGGCCACCTAACTTGGTTCTTTGTCCCCTTGGAGGGTTGGAAGCAGAAAAGCGTAGAGGGGTCGCACCTGCGGCGAGGAGCAGACAGGACAGGTGACCCAACACTGACCAACAGGGTATTCCATCCCATCTGCCTCATGCTCAGTATAAAAGCTGAGGGATCAAAGGGTCAGCCCTCTTTCTTCAATGGCCGGCGTCCAAGGAGGACTCTGTCTGTTCATCTGCCTTTGATCCCTATCCTGAATCCACATCTGGAATCCAGTTCCTGTCTGTCACTGAGTCCAGTCTGGGACTTCCCCAGTGCCAGCTGGTGACGTGATTGTCATCCTGTGAGCTTGATATGGTCTTGTATATATTTCATTATTTGCTTTTTATTTTATTATTAATATTTCATTAAAGTAGTTTAGTTCCTTCTAAAGTCGTAAGTCTCTCTCTCTCTCCTCTGCTTCTCACTTTATAGAGAAGTAGGAGGGAGCATCTGTTGGTCACCCAGTGGCCAGTTCAGCCCAAATTATGACAACTGTGTAGATTGCTTACTCCCAGAAAGACTACAAATGCTCTCTGCAAATACAGAGAGAGAAAGGAATGAACGCTAGAAAAGGAAAAACTTCTTTAAATCAAAAACTATGCAAAAGCACCAGAGCAGAAGGCTGTGATGGAATATGAATACATTTAGGCTGGAGTTAGAGGAAAGTTTTCACCCTTAAGAAGAACAATGGAACAATGCAATCTCCCAGGACTCTGACAGAATGTTATGGCACACGATAAGTGATAGATGACTTAGAAGACTTTTCCAGTCCTATTTTCTAACCTGTCCTGTACACCTACTGTGAAATTACAAACTTCCAGATGAGGTGAAATTAGCTGTGCAAAAGTAGCACTGCACATGATGTCACTCTTCACAGCATGGCTGAATCTGTCCCCCTGTACTGGGTGGGTAGCACGTGGCACAGGTACACCTACTTTTTTCTGATGACAAAACAAGAGTCCTTTAAAATAGGATTTTAGGCCCTTATCACAGAATGTTCCAGCATATGCCAAAAGAAAATGAACAGACCAAAAGCAAAATAAAACTAAACCAAAAAAACGCAGAAGTAGTATGGAAATGTAAAGTTAACAATGTTACTACTAATGATTAGCAATATTCTGTGCTAAAAATATATCCGTAAAATATATCTGAAAAATGTAGGCCCACTGCTGTTTAAAATCTTCTGCAGATATTTATATTAATAACGGTAAATTAATTACTGCTTGAGTCCATCTGTGGGAATCAAATACCACAGGTAAAATTATTTTTTCTTACTTACTTAAAGACAAATTCTGTAGATGTGCATTTGTAAAATTTAGCTGGTTGAAACTGAGCTACATTAACGGCTGTCAGCAGAATTTTAGTGCAATCACCCAGAGGGGAAAAATTGTATTTATGTATGTACTTTAGTGTGGAATATATACTGTGAAATATTATGTATTTGTGCAGCATTTGATATGAATAAGCAATGAAAGACAAAACACACCCAAAACTATGGTGTGCTCAGTCCCTAACTGCACATTTTCCTCTCAAGTGTGGAAACTTAGGGTACCAGTTTCACTAGGATGTACATCTTAGACAAAAGCAAGATTCCAGTTAACCTCACAGAATCACAGAATGGTGAAAAGGTCGGAAGAGACCTCTGGAGGTCATCTTGTCCAAACACCCTGCTCAAGCAGGGCTACCTACAGCCAGTTGCCCAGGACCATACCCAGATGGATTTAGAATACCTCCAAGGATGGAGACACCCCTCTGGGAAACTTGTACCAGTGCTTAGTCAGCCTCACAGTGAAAAAGTGTTTCCTGATGTTCAGAGGGAATCTCCTGTGTTTCAGTTTGTGCCCATTGCCTCTGGTCCTATCACTGGGTGCCACTGAAAAGGGCCTAGCTCAGTCCTCTTTGGACTCTGCCTTCAGTTGTTTAAACACATTGATAAGATTCCCCTGAGCCTTCTCTTCTCCAGGTGGAACAGCCTCAGCTCTGTCAGCCTTTCCTCACATGAGAGATGCTCCAGTCCCTTCATCACCCTTGTGGCCCTTCATTCCTTCAATGGACTCTTTCCAGTATGTCCATATCTCTCTTGTACTGAGGAGCCCTGAGCTGGACACAGTGCTCTAGGTGTGGCCTCACCAGCACTGAGGGGAAGGACCATCTCCCTCGACCTGCTGGCAACGCCTTGTCCAATGCAACCCAGGATAACATTAGCCTTCTTTGCAGCAAGGGCATGTTGCTGGCTCATGTTGCTATTTAACATTTCAAGGCATCCATAAACTTGATGAGACGGGGACTAAACGGCAGTTTCTTCTGAGGGTTCCGCATGTGATATCACAATCAATTCCTTTATTTTAGTGGTATTTTTAGTATGCTGTTCATAAATTCAGAGTATTTGCCAGTCATGACAGCAAACATTTCTATTTCTTTATAGTACCAAATCTAGTAATAGTCCTCATACTAATAAAAAGTCTAGAACAAAACAACAGAACAGCTCAAATTCAGTAAGAAACAGACATGGTAATAAGGTTAGAGTAATACTAACATTTTGTCACGAAATAATATATCCTGCTATGTTGTAAGATGAAAAATAGCACACCACATAAAAAGAAAGAAACACCAGGAAGCAAAGTGAGTTGCTAACTATCCGAAAGTGGGGGATTTTCAAGGAAGTCAAATTATGCAATGTCCTGAACATGAACTAAGGTTCCCCTACAGTGACAGTTACTTTTGTAATCCTCATGCTCACAGAATCTCTGTGCTCTCAGTGTTACATGAAACATGAACATCTTAAAAAAATGCTCTGTTTTGACTACCTTGTTTGACAAAAGTGTATTCATCATCAGTGAGTTCTTTTCATGAAAGCTGCACAGTATCAGCCATTTGATCAAAGAAGGGCAACAAAGCTGTTGAAGGATGTAGAGAACAAGTCCCCTGAGGAGCAGCTGAGGAAATTGGGGCTGTTTAGTCTGGACACAATGAGGGTCAGGGGAGACTTTATGACTCTCTACAACTACCTGAAAGGAGGTTGTACTGAGGTGGGTGTCAGTCTCTTTTCCAAAGTAACAAGTGGTAAGACAAGAAGAAGTGGCCTCAAGTTGTGCCAGGGGAGGTTTAGATTGGATATTAAGAAAAATTTCTTCACCAAAAGGGTTATCAAACATTGGAACAGGCTGCCCAGGGAAGTGGTTGAGTCACCATCCCTGCAGGTATTTAAAAGATGAGTAAACATGGTGTTAGGGACATGGTTTAGTGGTGGACTTGGCAGTGTTAGGTTTACGGTTGGACTTGATGATCTTAAAGGTCTTTTCCAACTGAAGTGGTTCTATGATTTTGAACTTTCACCACTGTCATGCCCACTGACAATGACTCTCACGCTAAACATCCAAAAACCCTAGTGAAAACATCTAATTGCTTAAACATTCAAGGAGCCTCCAAAGTGACAAGAATCATAGCCTGGTCTGTGTTTTTAATTGGGCCAGGGAAATTTACAAAAGGCTGCTGAAACTTCAAGACAAACTGGTGATATACAAAAAGCAATTATATTAGGATTTGTTTCAGTGAAAACTTGATTCCTATAGACAATTCTATTATGGTAACTAAGGGCTGTCAAGGCCTCGAAGGCTGTATAATTGCTCAACCATGGAAAGATAAAATAAGCTGGTGAAGAAACTATTTGATAAAGAGCTACAAACAGTGAAGAAATATAAACAAGCTTATGAGTTACTGCAAGCAATGCTTTTACAAGCCAATGGAAAGAAATTTACTTTTGTCTATCCATCTACATGCTCTTTGTGATGCAAAGAGTCTTAATTTTACATTGGCTGCTTCTTCACTTTTTTCTCAATGCATGAATGAATACACAGGAACTTCAGAGTTATACATTTGGCAGGACGCAGAGCTTTGGCTATCCCTGCAAAAATCTATCTTAATTTGTCCAAATAACAAGCCTTTTCAAATTCTCACATACCCTTGAATTTTAGCACTTAGACCCTCCAACAACTCACCTTTATAACCTTGATGAAGCACTAAGCAGACCACACATACAGTGTTCTCACAGGGTGGCTGAACGTGCTTCACGTTGGGGAATATAGGGCAAAAATCAGTCTTTCCTGCCCGTAATTGCTTCAGCCGCAAGTAATCCCAGAAAGAAACTCTTCAGCACGCTCAACACCTATCCCCACTTTCCCTCCCATTCCCATGATAGCAGCTAAATTTAGCTCTCTGTTTCACACACAGAAGGGACAAAAGCTGGATTCTAGGGAGGAATCTGAGGAGGAAAGAAGAAAGGTGTGAATTATGTAGAGAGCGTGTACCCAGAAAGTGAGAAAAACCTCTGACTAGCAGCTGGAAAAGTGAAAGAAACAGGCAGAATCTGCTCACGCTATGGAACATCTGTCCTGGAACGGTCGATATTATCATCATTACTAAGACAACTCACAGAAGTTACATGCGCCAGATGTAATTGTGTCTATGCAAACTTTATTTTCTCCCCTTCTACACACGTTATAAGATCAGTCTTCAATTACATGACCACATAGCTTTTATCCAAATGCTCCCTACCATTTTTGGTGCATAAATGGAAAAAGTTCAATCAATAAATTGGGGGTTTTTGTATGGTTTACAATTTTGCACTCCCCATCAGACCTAATGATTAAGGATGTGAATTTGCAATTCTTTTACTATTTCTGTAACATTGCTTGTCTGTGATATGAAAATCCTCTGAAAAATAGCATGAGGGGTTTTTTTTTAATTGTTTATTTTAAAAACCACACAAAAAATACTTAAAGTCTAACTCTTTTGAATAGAAAATTGTAAATGCAAACTGGTTACTAATGTTCATGAAAACAATTTAATCAGCTGAAAACAAATCTTAGGAATGGCGGACCTGATCATACATCAACATCAGACTCTGTCCTCTGAATATCATTCCACTCCATATCCCAGGATGTAAGCTGATAATCAACGACTATGTACCTTTGTCCACGAGTTTCATTCATTTGTATACTATGCCAGTTTACTTAGTGGAACTGCATTGAGCTAAACAGAATGACTCTGGCATAAAACTGGACATTGTTCAAATTAAAATGTACCTGCCTAGGCATTGATTATTATTTTTAAAGGTGATTTGGCATGCTCCTATAAAACACCACAGTAAGCAATCTGAAGTAAAAAATAGATCAAAATGGTATTGTCACTACTGTGTTTGCCTTAAACAGTCCTCTCTAGTAGCAATTCACAGGCAGCACTGTGCAGAATATTTGTAGCAACTACATCATTTAAAAGGACAAGAAGCAAAACTCAACCATCGTGTTAGAATGATGAAGTCCCTGGTCTTGTTGTAGGGCAGCAGCAGAAGTGCCCTGCCCTGGGAGAGGGAAAGCAGCCTCCCTCCCACCTCTGCCCTCGCCAGCTCAGCAGAAATTGAGACTAACAGTTCAGCAGGAGAGTAGGCGCAGCAAAAGCGTAGGGCTTCTGGGGAAGGGAAGGGAAAGGCAGCCATGGCCTGCAAGCAAATAACCCTCCTCATCCCTAATAGCCAGGGGCAAGGTAGGCTTAACTTCAAGCATTTATGATACATAGGGACTGCCCTTTAGACAGAAGCGAGATGCTAATTTTGCATTGTAGCAGAAAATGCTTTTCTTAATAATTTACTTAAACATGATGATCTTTGTCATCATAGAACTGTAGAATCGTCCAGGTTGGAAGAGACCTTTAAGATCATCGAGTCCAAAAAAGTCGTCATTTGTGCCCTGATCCTGCACCATGCAAACTAATGAGAATTTTGCCAGTGAATGAAACAAGCATTTGTCACTGAGATTACACCTCAGACTGGCAACCATTTCTCTTGTGAAATACAAAGGTACACTTCTTTCATATTATTGTTTTACGACATATGCATTTGTAAAGAGAAAATACTTCCCTGTCACATAAAAAGTTTTGCTATTACTGGGCCCTACTGAATAAACTCCTGCACTTACCACCTCCCGCCATCATTTTTTTTCTAAAAATAACATTTTTGCAAGAAGCCTGAAAATTGGAAGATTTACTGGATTCATCAAGTCCACAACTGCTCACAGGAAGAATTTCTTTCTATTCTGCTGTGGGAACCCTATTCTAATTAAACTGACGGCATCTTGATGTTGACAGATGTATTCTTCTGTATAAAAATAAGCAGAAAAAGATATTTCCTCATAGGGCATTTCACACATACTAGATACCCAAAAATGTATTAAAATGATATGAAAAAGAAAAGATGATAAGCATATTCAGAGCAGGTTGTTCAATAAACAAAACAGAACAAAAAAAGCAACAACCATCACAACGAAAACAAACATCCCGCAAAATGCGTAAAGACAATGACATCTTAAATTTCCACAGGAACCATGCTGTGACTAAGCACTGTTCACATTTAATATCCTTCTTGTCAAATCCAGCAGTTCTTACTAATATATTTAATCAGAAAAATTCTTCAAGGTTTTATCACAGCTTTTATATAAGCAAATGAAGACTACAGGGGCATCTGAAACACAATGAAGGAAAACCCAGCTCCACTGAAGCAAAAGGATGTCTTGTTAATGACAGTAACAGTGCCAGAAATTAATCTGGAGTTTTCATTAAAAATTCTAAAACTAAGGCACTAGCACACAGATAGGAACATGCAACCTGAATACTTTACTTCAAATGGGGGACCTTATCCATATGGAATCCATGTCTTGCATCACTTGGTCTCTAAGGAGAAGCTAAGGGATGGGGTCTGGTTCAGCCTGGGGCAGATATGACTTCAGGGGGACCTAGCTGCTGCCCCCCAACACCTATGGGGAGGCCAGTAAGAAGGTGGAGCTGGGTTCTTCAGTGGCATGGTAGAAGGAGGAGAGACAATGGGCAGAAGCTGAAACAAGAGATGATGTTTCAGGAAAGGAAATATTTTCTTGCTCAGGGGACTGTCAGGCAGTGGACTGAGTCACCCAAAGAGGGCATGCAGTCTCTGTCCGTGGAGATAAAGCCCTGATCAAGCAGGTCTGAGCTCACAGCTGATCCAGCTGTGAGATGGAAGTTGGACTACAGACCTCCTTCCAGCCTGAATTTTCCTATCATCCTATGGCCCATATCCTCCTGACAAAGAGATACTGAAAATCACACTTTCCAAATAACTAATAAAAGCAAAAACCAGTGAAGTCCATTCAGTAGACCAGACAGCTGCACAGTAACTGGAAAAACACACATAGACATGCTGCTTTCAGGAGGCTTGTTCATCCCATACCAGCATACATGTGCACAACAAAGCAGTTATGAGATTGTTCGCTCACCCATACAGAAAAGGAGAGTAGTCACAATTACACACATTTAGAAAGTTTTTATTGAAAGTGCTACTTTATTGAATCTCAGGAGTTTGAAATTTCTAAAGTCCATTTAGTTTTCACCTAAAATAAGGTTCCAAAATAATCCTAATGAATACTCCCCACTGCCAGGAACACCAGTGCTCCATCTCCAGCCCTGGATAAACCTGACAGGTACATTTCAGAGCCCTTGACATTTCACCACGAGTAGCTAAGGAATTAACAAGAACATCAGTTTTTAGGAGGACCTGTAAGGTACATGCATTTTGATTTGCCACAAATTGCCAGAAAAAAAAATCTTTGTCTTGGTCCAATTCATAACCAAGAGGAAAAATGCAATAGGAATACATTTTCAAGAACAAAAAAAACAAACCAAACAAAACCTTTCCTTCAGCTCGTTCACACCTTACATCAGATAATGACCTTCAGAAGAAGCTCTGCAAGCTAAATATGCATGTTTATGTGCATTTTGTAAGACACTCAATGGAACTATCTGTAACTGAGGGAAACAATAAAGCCTAAAACTTTAGGCTTAAAGGTAACAAATAATTAAAATGTTTCCTATTTTGTTGAACAGTTACACTGGACATTATACTGCTCTGGCTGTATTTATTCCAGCCTTTGGTCTGCCCTGATGCAACTGCTCTGCAGGATGGGAAGGCAGAGTAGCACGGAATTTACTGCACATTTCTTTACGGATAGAAAACTCCTAAGAGACATTCCAGACCCTAAATTCATTTTATTTTGCTGGAGTAGAATGAAAGTAGGTTCCCTTAAACCAAGGATCTCATCCAAAGATGAAGCCAAATCAATCCTGGCGTAGTTTGTGTTTGCTAATTTGTCAAACACCTTTATAATACTCTGGCTGTGCAAGTACATGCTGATTGCTATCAATAGCAATGACTAGACAACTAATTACAGGTTCAGAAGGCATTAGCAATCGGTATAATAACACCAATACATGTTCCTGTGGGCACAAAGTACTGTATGTATCCATAATCACAGAAAAAGTAACCTCATGAACTGAGAGAGAATGTGGAAGGTAGAATATCCACTTGCTGCAGGATTTCCATTTATCTGTGGAACCAGAAAAGAGTGGAGTGCATGAACATTCATTGTAGAGGTAAAATTTATTCACAAACTTCCTGTGGGCCCTCTGCGTGTGAGCTGAATTACAAACTCAGACTCTTTCACATCTACCTAAATGGCTGCCTTTCACAGGAAAAGTGTTGCAGAAAGTCATTGGATATCTTTACTCTAGTGGACCTGGTGGTCCTCAAATACACCAGACACAAGCACATATCCCAACTCATAAGTGGATGACAACTTGGCTGCATTAAATTCCTACTATCCCAAGCTTGGCTTCATTAGGTAAGGGCAAAGATCAGAGAATTCACAGGACACCACCGAGAGAATTCACAGGACACCACCGAGTTGACTTCTCTTCTGGGTGATCAAGACCCCTGGAGTCTGGGACACATATGTTCAACTTAGTTACAAACATTACTGATGACTCCAAGTTTTGTGTCCTCTTTACAAGCTTTACTTCATGCTCAGCAGAGTCAACAGAGTCTTTACTACTGTGTAATATACTTCCTCGCACTCGCTTAACATGAAAAGCACTGTTACTGAATCACAAAAAATGCAATGCTTTGTGAGAAGCATATATCTTCTAAGAAATAGCCAGAAATATTCAATAAAGTCAAAGTAAAAATGCAGATAGATGCACTGATATTAACTTCTATATGTTCTTTATAACAAACCTCATCACTTAAATAATTTACTTTTAAATGAGAGGATTAAATAGTAGCCTATGGTTGCAGCATAACTTCTTCCATAAAATTTGTACATATTACAGAACCATAGGGTAAAAACACCTGAGTAAAATTTTGTTAAACCAGTTCTTGAGAAAGCACTATCTTGTTTTATTGTGCTTGGGTTTTTTTTGACTGTATTGAGGATATGTTTCTGCCTTTTGTTTGGATTTACCGTAGTATGAAAAAAAAAGTTCTAAATCTAACCTATATATTGTGCTTGTATTGTACAACTATTGATTCATTCATTATATTTAGCATGTGTCTCTTCCTTTTCTGTGTCACTGTTTCATGACATACCTGAGGCCACCTTCTAGAAAGCTTAAAAGTTCTTGGCCTGACTGCGATTTCACACTGAGCCCTTCCACTGACATTAGGGCTGCACGAGAGTAAATTAGAGCATGATGAAAACCACAGTGAGCTGAGCTTATGTAGACTGGAGTCTACATTCAGTTGTAAAGTCAGACTAAATGAAAGGAAAAACAGGCCACACGCTTAAACTTTACCTTTTTTAATCAGTCTTTTTCCTTTTGATACTCCCTAGGATGCTTCTATTGTATTCCCAAAACAGCAAAACAAAATTATCATGAGAACCCACACAGACACAAAGTATCTGAATTTCATAATCAGTAAATAAAATCCGTGAGGCCCTTCAGGACTCGTCAGAGCACTTGTCAGTTTTGTCTAAAGATAACAGAATACTGAAAGACAAAACATGAGGACTGTGCTGTAGATCAGAATATCACGATCGTGATGATGAATTTAGTGAAAGGTAACTGCAGCTGACCAAAAAGTAGCATCCCCAAACATTTGCTTATTTTTAGTTTTAAATTAACTCTTAAAAACACACTAAGATCTGGGTTATTAAGCAAAGTAACTAACAGTTAGGGTACATTATAGTAAAGCTGCTTCTCCAATCTGAAGTATGGACCCTGTAAGAAGTCAGCAACTGTGGCTTCCAAAGAGTCATGTCCCTTCTGTTCCCCCCACAGTAGCCACTACCCTGACTCCACAGGAGAAGCAGCAGCTCCAGCCTGGGCTTCCAGGGCTCTGGCACAGGCAAAGTCGGCAGCACAGCGGTGACCTTGTTCCCGTCCAGCAACGTGCTGCCTTTGCTTTAACGTATGCCAAGTGCACTCCTGTTAAATGCATGGCTTTCTCAAGAACTGTTAAAGAACCACCATGCACATTGCTGGTGCAGAAAGATGCACTGGCGACAGGAAGGATAATACAAGAGCTGAATTTCGTTTCCTGTTTAGAAATAGAGCTGCATGGCCATATGCTGTAACTGAGGTGCAACTGTGGTGCGGGCTCATGAACACAAGTGAACCTGATTTACAACACCGATAGGTATTTCCTACAAGCCTGCAGCAACTGTTAAAACTCATACTAAACATGACCTGGTGACAAGCACGGGACAAATAGCTGGCATTTCTCTGTTAACTTTTGTTCAAACAAAAGAAAATGGAATTTGTTCAGCTCCTCTGCAGTTTGTGGTAAGAATGTGTACCTGGCCTGTCCATCATCTCTGTGGAAGGTAACAACTGGTTTGTTTCAGAACGGAACTGTTTTGTTTCAGATATTTTGATAAGTATCTAAATACCAACATGATGTCAGAAAAAGAAAATATTTGCTTGCAGTAATTCATACTATGTGGTATTATCAGCAGTTCATTTAATGGGTTTTCCTAATTTCAGTGTAAAGTTTTGATTTCTTCTATTCTTTTGCCAAGACAAACAAGCCATTATTCTAATATTTAGGTATTACTGACCAGCACAAAAAAAACATACCCAAGAAAAAAATCCCATTAACCAAGAAATGTATTACTGGGTGAATTTCTCCCACCTGCACACTTTTGGGAGAACCCAGCGCTTTGCTACTTGTTTTTTAATTACCGGTACGGTTTCTAGCTGGTGAAACAGACCCTTCCCTCGTGAAGGGAAGCCATGCTCCAGATGAAGCACACAGCTCAAGTAATTAATTTTGAGTGACCTCTGGTAAATCCTACCAGAAGCAATGAATTTGTAGCAGCACCCTGAGCAGGGGGGCCGGGGAGCACAGCATGGAGAGAGCAGCCAACAGGGGATGGCACGCATGGCTGGGATTGGCCCCAGAGAGGGCCAAGGGTCCGGGCATCAGGGAGAGGTGGGAGCTGGCCCCAAGAGGGATCAAACACCATCAGTCTCCTCAAGGTCTGGCTGGGACATAACTGCAGGACCTGAATTCCTGCCAGTTCAGTGCTGTGTTTCACACCGTGCTTACACAAACTCTTCCTGTATCAACTTGGTTACGATTTTCTCATGATGACAACATTTGAATTCAAATTCACCTCTTAGTTTTGAATTATTCCTCTAGTCTGGGAAAGCAGTATTTCTTATCTGTGACACAGTGGGAAAATTAAACACTGGCCAACAAACAAGCCCAAACATGTCTGCCATGGCATACAGAGCTCAAATACTTCACTCAGCTGCTTAATGGGACGTAACGTTCACAGCATTACAACAAACTGTTTAATGTGTTTTCAGCTCACTTTGCTTTTATACCCTTGGCATAGATGTTTGACTACTAATATTATTTCATACCAGGAAACTAGAAAAACAGAGACGGAAATGATTACGTGCTACAACCTAGTATCTTGATCTGTTCCTCAAAAACTGATAGCTGCATACCACAGTATTTTCTAATTGTTTTGGCAAAGGAGTTATGCTTCCTGAAAGACACTGAAGATTTAAAGTCCTTGATCCAAGTCCAAGAAGCATTTATTAACTTCAGTGGGTACGAGCTTGTGTCCTAATCTGGAGAGAACTTAATAGTGAAATGCTGTGAAAAAGTCAGTTTCCCACTGCTACGCTACACTAGTCCAAACTTACTGGTAAACTTTTTACACTGACGAGAATAGTACTAAAGAGTGATTCTGCTGGCAAACACCTGCAGATGTCCAGCAGACTGCCTTTCATTAGGGTTAAGAGAAAGGAATAGGCCCTTCAGGCTCTCAGCAGATAGACAACTCCGTCACCTTCACAGTGGAAATTAAAACTACCACACCAGTACTTTTGTAGGTAACTGCTATTAAAGTATTAACACAATTAGTACCAAAATAATTAATGTAATTATTCAAGAGGTTTGAGTAAAAGCATCACCTGGGTGACCCATTGCAGAAAACATATCTTATTCCCAAAGTTGATGGTTATCAGATCAGTCCCATTCACTCGCCAGGAGGTTAGATGAATATAACCACGAGCAGCCCCGAGCCCAAAGCGTGATGGAACTGCTGTATCCAAGAATTGGCTCAAATGACAGCTTCCACAGAAAGGCTCACACTCGAGTTGCAAACTGAGAGAATTTTCTTAAATTCTCCCCTGCAGGTTCACCCCAGAGCCAGTTACATTCTCAGGATTAACTGAAATATGAGGATATGATATAAGGATCAACTGCCCAAAATGGTGTTGTTTTTTTTTTTTTTAAATGATATTGAGATCTTTACCTTCTGGAGCCATCTGGAGGCACCAAAGTTTTAAGCCATTTTTAAGCCTCTTCAGCAATGAAGACCAGAAGATGATTTAGTGTTTTATTTTAGTATTTTACTAATAACTGAATCCAAGAAGCATCAAGTATTATGAGAGCTGGCCACTCTGAAATCAAAGGCTGAAAATGGTCTTTTAAGTACATGTTGATGGTAGAGAACTTCAGATATTCCAGAGCCAAAAAATGTGACACAAATATAAAGACCCTAAATTGAACATCCCCCAAAAGTGTGTCTAATCCTTGCTCCAACTAGAATTCTTTCCCTATAATTTTTCTTTCAGTGTTTTGAAACTAAAAAAAACCACATTAAAATAAAACCATTATAGCTCACAACCAAAACCACTGAACTCTTAACATAATGTAATTTCTAACACCTGCACAGTTCAGGATTCTTCACTGGTTACATAAAAGTTTACAGCACTCACTGTCTCTGCCTAAAATACACACTGCCAATGTCTTCGTGTTAGGAATTTCCTGTACATCTCAAGCTGAACAGTCACAAAATAAAGGCAAATTGTGAAAAACATACGAAACTGTAAGGAGAAAAAAGACTACACCTGAGTCCACTCAAGTCACTGTTTTGCTTTTCAGTGCCTGTATATACCATCTTGCTGAATACTTCACATATCCATCTTCCCTCTGCTCTTGAAAATTTAAATTGGGCAAAAAAAATTAGGGTGCATAAATTACAGTATGGAAGATCTTTGAAATGGTAATATGATCAAAGAGGAGAGCACTGATTCCTTCAAGTAGTATTGACATTACTTCAACTGAAAATGGTGAAAATAAATGTTGTGCTACTGTACTCCTTATCCTCAAGTTATTTTGATATAACTGAACTGCCTGGGAGGTTCTGAAGACATAAAGTGAATTATTCACAAAAAAATCTTCTTCATGCAACTGCTCTCAAGACTTTTCTCATTGTCACCCATCTATCTTCCAGATAAGGTACACCAGGGAGTAAGAATAAGCCTTCTGCACAATATAATGTTCTTCAAGAACTGACTCCTCTCGAAGTCTACTATTTGTCTTTGTGTTCCTGCTGTGTCCTACAGATTCAATTACTCGTGCAATGGGAAATGTTTGAGGTCCATAATCTGGTTTCATGTAAATCTAATTCTGGTTTTAAACAAGTGATCTCCCTTTGATTTAGGAAATATAAACAATCAAGCCACAGAGAAATAACCAATTTGGGGATTTTTGGACTATATCCACGTCTCAGAAAAAGAGGCGTCTACCAAAAATACATACCATAGATTTAGGCCGTCTAAACCGAGAGAATTAAGTGTAAATACAAATGTGTTTTGAATACTTTACATATTAAAAAAAAATAAAATAAAATACAGGAACATCTGTGGATTTACACACTTTTAAGAATTGTGCATGCCAATTTTTACTTGGACATGTTTAACGAAGATGATGAGGCCATGTGACTCATGTTTCAGGGAACAGAAACCCTTTCAGAATCATTAAGTTAGGTTTTCTATACCAGCAGATGTGCGAGGAAATGCTTAACATGGAATGCAAAATCAGAAGTCGTCGATTAGATAACATCATATTATTCTTCCCTCTCCCCAGATGTGGCACCACAGGGACAGGGATATGGACAGGGGCAGGGTAGGGACAGAGAGCACAGAGATGCTGAGGACTTCAGGGAGGAAGTGTTTAATTCCGTAACTTCTCCTGAGTGCTTTGCTGAGACCTTCCCAGAGTGCAGGCCCGGCCCAGCATCATTACTGAGTGATTCAAGCTGCCAGATAATCCTGTACGCAAAAGCTTCAGTCATTTCTAGGACACCAACTTACTGTATTATGCTCTTTAGTGTCCTTAATACAGTATGTTTAGCTTAGTAGAGGGCCTACAGAGAACCCCCCTTTCTAATTCTAATCAAGCATATTTATATTTTTAAGATGCATATTAGCATTATGTCCTAGCAGTACAAACATTTGGTAGGTGCCATATGGACACAGACAACACACACGGTGCCTGCTCAAAGGGTCTGCCTCCATCTTTAACACGAGTAGTCCCTCTGATATCATTAGCTGCACGTGCATAACGAAACAGGCCAGCTCCTCAGCGCTCTGCGCAAGTGAAATGGAGCAATGCTGACTTACCCTGACTGAGGTTATTTCTATCCTTATATAAGTCTTTGCATTAGGTAAAACATAATGCAATCAAACGTGGGAAAAACAGGCAGGAAACGAAGAGGGTAGAAAGCAAGCACAGAAACGGATTTACACTTGTTTACCAGGAGTTGCACAAATAACAGTTTATTTTTTTGAAAATTTGTGTTTTAAATAACACTAAAGCCTAGATAATAAAAATATAACATTAAAAAAACCCCAAACTATTTTTGTTTATATCGTTACAAATACTTCCTTCAAAGTAAATTTTAACAAGAGATTTTGCTAACCCTTGAAAACATTCAGAATTCTTCCTAGATGGAACAGATCTGGGTGAGGGAAAAGTTACTATGTTGGTTTTATGTAATTTTAAAAAATCGAATTCAAAACTTCTGGATATCTGTCATCTCCCTGGGCCAAAAAATAGTAGAGCTTCACAACTCTAAAATGTGTTAAAAAAATATAATTAATTCTGAACAGCTAATCTGGGAAATATGAACAACTGAACGTGAAAAAAGATCCATCTTGTGCTAAGGCTCAGCCAAGTTGGATGACATCCACAGATTTTGGGTGTGTAGTCTTATGAAAAGCGGCAAAAGAATAAACAAACAGTTAGACAATTGCTGTGGCAAATAAAACTACTTAAGCTTTCACACAGAAATAGGGAATGCAAAATGGTGGGGTTTAGTAGTTTCCAGTGTAAAAGCAAGCAGAGTCCTAATGTGCTGTCACATCCCATCAAGGTCAAAATTGGTCTGCCTTCCTGATGAATCAACGTAATACCGCATGAAGACAATCTGAGAGGCAGAGGATATTAAAACTTCAGTATTTTAATGCTAGTGTGGAGTGCATGACGGGACATTTTGCAGGTACCTTCATTTTTTTATTATTAGAGAAGCACAGGAATCTCAGTGATGTCAAATGGGGCTGAAGGTGTTCTAAATTTCTGAAAATGAGGCCATTTGTATTTAGGTACAGAAATATGGATAAAGCTCTAGGGATCCGAGTTAAAAACGTAGCCTTTAAAAAATAAACAGCGAGGTGTATTACAAGTCAAAAATATTGCAGCTATGCTAAGTAACCTTGAAATTATCCCCCATTTTAAAAAATCTGATTAACAGAGCTGCATGTGTCTGTACAATACAAACTGTTTGATTACAGTTCCTCTTCATCCCCCACAGCAAATAACGTTTTAGACAAGAATAATAAAATATGACAGTGTCTCTGCCAGTGCTCCTGGGTAATACCCTTCAGCTTACATGCATGTGTTCATGCATGTATACATGAATGCACAACATAAAGGTACGTGTGCACATGCACATGTTAATTTGGGAAAGAGATAATTATTTTAGTGACCATTTCAGTGTCAATAATACTTCATAGACAGAATTCCAGGACTGAAAAAAAGATCCCCCAAAAAAGCCACCCTAAATCTCCATTTGAAAATGCAGTTTCTCCACAAAGAATAAACAGAGAAACAGATAAATGCGCAATGGTTCTTCTTCAGCCTATGTCAGGCTCTTCCTCAGCAGTAAGGTTCTACCAGCAAATGAGACCTGAAAGCCGGGATAAGCCTTATAAGCCAATGCCTGGGCTGGGAGCCTGAACAGAGGGTTTCCCCAACGTCAGCTGAGTCATCCTACCAGCTGTTCCTAGATGTTCAATTTGCCACTTGGCTGAAATGCTACTTCTTTTCCTTGTTGCTTGCTCCTGCCAACCTAGACCTGCTTACCCCACCTGAAGTTTCTCCAGCTTGACCTGCAGTTTCTTTAGGGCCCTGCCCTGTTGTATATACTCCCTTCTGATTCCCAGTGTGGCTTCTGAGTCTCAGAAACTTGCTAGCATCTGCTCAGCAGGGTATTTCTGCATGTCCTTAAGTCCACAGTTCTGAGGTCTCCCTTTTGAATCCTTCCCACTGGAACCAAGGGCATACATCTTAATTGTATTTCTCAGCTATCTCCTCTGTCACTGCTTTTTCATACAGTCACAATCTCTCCACCAATCTTGTTAGAAGGTCTCCCTGAGATAGAGTTTCAGTTCTGATTATCATTATTGTATATACAATTATATTTGTATATGGCTTGCTTGGTGGGGCTTCTGTCACTGAACCTACACGTTATAAACACCTGTCATCTATAACTTAATGTAGACATAGATGAACTAAGATTTTCAGCTGAAACATCCTCTTTTGTCTTGATATAAATAATTCTTTGCATTCTCTTCTCGACTAATGCAAATACTTCTTTGCATTGGTTTCTGGACGCTGAGGTAGAAAAATGTGCCTCCAACAGTCCTGAAGAAGCATACGGGAAAAATACAAACTTAAATATTGCTTTGTATGAAAGAATCTTTCCCTTCAAAATCTACTGACAATAATTTAAAATTTGTAAATGATAATTTACAAATCAAAACTTGAGTTGATAATTCTAATTAAAGATTTGAAGTAATTAATAACATTTTGCTTCCTAGAGGAAATAATAACCCAGTTTTCAAATTCCCTTGAACAAATCACACACTGTGTTGACAGTATTATAAAGAAAATCTGAAGAAACATAAATGACTCAGTAATGAGTCCAAAAAACAAGATTAGAAAAGTGTTAACCAAGGACCAGCGCTGTAGAAGTAGCAGTGCACGGAGTTGTCACCATAAATTACCTTCTCCAGATGTTTTGTATTAAATAGTTTGTTGATATTTGCAAATTTTTTGAATGCAAATATGCAGAAACACTACCATTCATAGCTAATTCACAGTAAAGAATACTAGCCATCATAGTAAGAGTCTAACCTTTTATTGTGGTGTTACTACTTAAAAGAAACCCTCTTATATATTTCTAATATATATTATAATTTTTTTCTAATAATGTACACATTTTTTTAAAAAAGAAACAGTGATATTTATATTTTCACTTTTCTGGATAAACAGTGTGCTGGATTTTTGCTGGATAAACAGTGTACATTGGTCTTCTCACCAGCTGGATGATAAACACATACACTGTGCAGATAAAGGTAATGGAAGCATCTTGAAGATTAAGCCAGTCTTTCTATTTCTGGGTAGATCAATAGCAGACCACAGCAGGCTGATTTGGCAGGGCTGTGCAGGTCAAGTGGTCACCCTTATAAATAACTGCTGATTAAGCAGAGAGCTTCAAGCAGCCTGAGGAACTATGGCAATGAAACTACTGCAATAAAATAACCTACACTGAAGGACAACAGAGGTACAGAGGTGAAAAAGGTAACCATCATTCAAAAACAGGGAGGAAGTGTACATGATTCTGCACTTTCAGCATTTCCAAAGCTTTCAAGGTGAAAAAAGCAAAATTCTTTGAAGCAAGCTCTACAGCGTTCTAGTTGCAGTAAAATGAAGACAGCATATTAGTCCCTCATGGCTACAACTAAGCTTCTCAGAAGAGACGTTTAACTCCAGTCAGTTGTCTATAGTACAGAATTTTTTTTTTTCTTCATTCTGCAGCATCACCCTTTCCTTTCCACACCATCTTAAAATACGAGATATTATTTCTTCCCCTAGAGCCAATACATACACCCATGCTTGGTCTATCTATTCACCTACCCAACCCCACCTTCCTTTTTGCATTTTGCTTCTGTGGTCCATTGTGCTCTCTAATGGATGTGGCATGCAGCTACTAAAGTAATTTTCTTCAGCAACCTCCTCAACGATGTGATTTCCCTAACTGATATCTTCTTTGGTATTCTTCTGCCATTTTAAATAAAAATATTGGTTATAAAAAAAACAAGGCTCTCCATAAATCTTTTAAATTGTCATTTGTTCCTGCACTGCCAATTACTGCAATCTCATCTTCCATATAATTTATTTCTCTTGCTTTGCTTTGCTTTCAAACTTCTCTCCCTATCTGGAATGGCTGGTCCATCACACAGTATCAAGCAGTTGAGACTCTCAGCTTTGCAGTCCCTCTTTGGAAGTCACGTTCCCTAAAGCTCACAAATAGGAAGAATCTATGCCATTCATTGGTTTAATAAAAATCTTGTAAAGTATCTTCTCCTATATCTCCGAAGTCATCTGGTGTGTTTTCATACAATTGGCAAATTCAGACTAGATTCTTTGAATGTTTTTTCATCTGCATCTCCTAACTAAATAGTTGATAGCATAAAGACCCAGAGAATTGCATGAAGACGTTTCCAGATCATCTCTAGTGAAAAATCACAAAACCATGAGCCTGTATATGCAAACTTTGCCATCTAGTTAATACTAGTTCTGACTATCATTTGAAGGTAACTACTGTCCACTAAAATTTTATCACAGTCACTGGACCCAGTGGCTAACTGGCACTGGAGTAGGTTGCCACTACACAATTCCTGCGATTCCTGCATTTCAAAATTTGTCCAAACCTCAAAAGAACTTGTGACACCTCTCCAGTTCCTCCAATTTTTGCCAGTTGCCACTGACCTGAAGAACCTAACATTACCATCAGAGGTGGCATCATTTTTGTAATTCTGTAATAATGTTTCTGCTCTTTTCAGGTTACATTAAAGCAGCTATGGAACCTAAATTATATCAGGGTAGTCTAAAAAAATATACAATTTTAAGTTGTATAAAACACTATAAAGTATTTTTAAAATACTATAAAAACTCAGTAGCCCTCAAATTGTCTTAAGGCTTAATTTTTGCCAATGCATATGGAAAATAGAGTTCTACAACAGGACAGGATTTGGTATTTTTAAACACAGGGGGAGAGAGGCACGGTCACAATTGCCTTAAGGTCACAGAAGACAGTAATTTATGATCTCTTGAAGAAAGACCACCCACACAACAAACTCCCAACAATAGGATAGTTTTGTTTTAAAAGAAGCCAATATCCAGAATTGGTGGTGCTTAGGACAAAGGCAACTGATTTATTCTATGTCTGCAAGTTTTCACCAATATTATATTTGCTCACAGCTTTCCTTGGCTCTGCCAGTGTTCATTGTCTTTTGGTTTCATAAGCACTAAAAATAACCAGCATCTGAAGAAGAACCTCCTTTCAAGAAAACAAACAAAAATCCAAAACATAAATTCAACACGAGCATTATTTCCTTCTGATGTTTTTGTCATGATTTCAAGTTCTTCATGAAAACAACACATGGGTGGAGTACAACGCGGACTGGAAAGGGCAGCTATGACCTCAGTTACAACTCTCGTTAAAGCAGGAGAGGGGTCGGTGCCTTTTCCAAAGTTAAGTGTTTACGATCTGTGGGCTCTTTATGGGATGTCACTTCCCATTTTTTGTTTGTTCTTCTAAATGAAATGCCACTGCACATTTCTATAGGACAGAGATGCAGGAAGAATACAGAAATGTGTTTATCACATTTATTTATAGGTCATAATTATTACACAATAGTTATATACAAGCATGGAAATCTGCAGCTACATGTACTTAGCTTCTGTCTGCACCTCTTGTATTTGATCTGCTCGTAAGCACGTTTTTACTGTCCTTACTCTACAAACATAAGAAAAGGTGGTTTGCCTTCCAAGCAGTGATATTGTAAAGGTAAATGCCTTAAAAACTTGGAGAAACTTAAATAACATGGTAGTGAGGATGATACAACTGCAATAAAATGCTATGAATTTGCTATGAATATGTTGCTATTTCTTTTCAGTAGAGCTCTACTTCATAAAAAAGAATGAAAGGATGTTTCAATTGGGTTTAGTACTTAATTTAAACACAATATCACAACACTTCTACATTTGCCGTGTTCAGGCTTTGCCAATTAGATAATGAACTATGTACTCCATTAAGTGTTTGAGATGTATTAAGCATTTTTTGTTTAGCTAATAATTTGATCAACTGGACTTGAAACATCTGTGTCTGTTGCTGTATTATGTATGCATATGTATGTGCATACATAGATTTACATATGAATCTTCAACTTTACACTGCTTAAGATTTTAATTCCAGACTGAAGATCTAAAAGCGGCCACCAGGAACCCAAGACTTGCTGAAAGAAATGTGCAGGAGTACAGTATCCATATTAACAAAAATCAGTACAAAAATTCAGATGCATGTATCATACTGCATATCATAGTCAAACTTCAATACTCAAGCTGTCCCAAAACCTGACCAGCAGAGGGTAAACAAGTGAAGGCATCTCTTCCTGATTCCCATCCATCCAAACTTCTGCCAACATGCAGGAGCTCATGCAGCCCCTAAAACACTGAGCTCCACAGCATGAAGTTATATTTTCAAACACTTTCCCCTCCAGTACGGTTTCATTATATCTGGCCTCCGCTAAGTCCATCTTGAGTGGTGCTGCCTTCAAAGAGAGCAACTTCTGCTATTTCTGTAACTTCATTATGTTAGGGAATCTCAACTTGCAAAACACGAACTGATTATCAAAAGAGGTAACAGGAACTTGTTCATTTGGACAACTTCCTCCTTTCTATGTCCGTTATGTGTTCCCTTTTTCATTTTCCCAGCACAGTCTTGTGTACTTTTTGTCCAGGTGACCTGACCCAACATGTGCTCAACCTGCTACTACCTTTGAGCATAAGAAAAATCAGTGAAATGCACTGCGCATTGCTCAGTTGAGAGTTTGAGGTCTGCCCCTTCATAGGCATCCAGCCTTTCACATCTATGAACACACACATTTACCTCAGTGTAAAGTTACTCAACCTGGCATTACCTGCCAAATGGAGAAGAGATTCCTTGTGCCCCTTTCCACTCCATTTCTCACTTTTAGGTTCTCACAAAAGACACACCATCAGTCAGGACTGAATTCTGACATTATGTAGGTGATCAGGACAAGGTGATCACAGACTCTCCTGGCGTCACAATTATGAATTATTTCAGGTTAGGTCACAGTCTGATCTGGTGCATCTTCTGCTAGCTTCTCCAAAAAGTCTGTCTCAGCCTTCACCAAACTACCTAGCTTCTTCCTCAAGGATAACACATCAGCCACAAGCCCTGCATGTCTTCTATGCAGCAGGTTTATACTGGTATATCAACTTTATTTGAGTCTCAGTTGCAGGAAAAAGTTTAGATGTATACATTCTTTTAATTTTGATGCTAAGATGGGAAGAGAAAGGGAAACTAGAGAAATTAGATTGCTAGATTATACATTATATCACTAGCCAACAACTTAATCTGATTTCGTCTTTATTGGTGAACAGCAAAGCACAGTCAGTCCTCACTGTGTTTACAGAGACCCAGTGAACTTAAGAATCTTAAGCTTGGGATTCATTTGTCATAGTGATTTTTTCTCTTTAGCACTAGGTTTATCTCAGACTCATTCTGAAGATTTGGTTGGGTTTTTTTTTTTTGGTTTTGCTTTTTGTGTGTGTGGGAAAGGAGACAATTTTCCCTCCAAATAAAGCACAGCTTGAAAAGGGTAAATCTGCCAAAGCAGCTTATGTCCAGCATTGCTGGCAATCAGCCCCAAATTCTGTCCAGTCACTGAGGAAAAAAGATTTCTGGAGAACAGATGATCAGCATCCTGTAGCACTGGTTTGAGACAGAATGAAAGAGGTCATGTAAATGCAGCATATGGCTTTCAGTGACAGCTACTGAGTTGTATCTTTACATCTCAGCATCTCAGGTTAAATGTTTCTATGCCAGAATATAAATCTAGATGACAATGCCTACAAATAAATCTGAACAAATAACCATTGCACACTCTTAATTATATGCAAATATCAGCTATTAACAAGCTTTTAATTCTTTCTGCTTCTGGTTCTGCAGCAAAACGGTAAAAAACAGTTGAAGTTTAGATAATGCTAAAATAACCTGCTCTCATCCAAGTAATTCGTTAGTAAAAGATGTAATGAAATTGACAGTTTTGAAAGTGTAAAAGAACCCAAGCAACAGGTTTTAGTAAAAGAGGCCAGAGAAAACCAGAAGGTAAAAATTAACTAGTCTGAAACTAGTCTAATTAGATGGAATCGGGGCTTCAAATTATCTGGAAACTGAAGTAATGACCTAGAAAACAAGGCCCCTTTATCAGGAAGAGAGAAGAAATGGAGGTACTTCTTTATGACAGACCAATGAACAGCTCTTGCTGTATAACTCAGAACTCATGGCCAGAGCAAGTGCAAGAGAATGCTGCAGGATCAGGGAAGCATGACCCAGCATCCAGCCATCACCCAGTAATTAGCAAACAGTCAAATCCTGAAAGGGAGCAGCAAGTAATGATGGTATAGACATTTTGATTGTATTCAGAACTAAAATTACTGATTCAGATGAAAGAGTTCTCCTTTTTGAGTGTGCAGATTTTGAAACAGAATTCTGAGACCCAAGTCAGAAATGTCGCTTTGATTTCTCGCTGAGGTAGGTCCTCTGAGGAATGCAGATATGTCTTTTGCTAGCAGATATCGTACTGTGCCTCCACAGTAAACTACTAGAATAAAACCAAACTTCAGGGCAAACATGCTCTTAGATGTTGATTGAGATTGAGACAGTTCAAAACCAGTAACACAGTTAAAACCCTTGCCATGGTATTTTTTTACATTTAGAGATGTAAAGCAGCTTCTCTCTCCAGTTTCATTTTTCAAGACAATGTTATTGCTGTTCTCAATATCCAATCTCCTTTCCTCACTATTTTTTTTTCAACATTTCTACCTATCAGAAGGCTATATGGGTTCCTTTTGCTTTCGTTTCACTTTTTCTTTCACTTCTATGTGTATTCCTACGTGTTTGCTCTGTTTCCTCGAAAACATAATGCACAGCTTTTTACCTGACTTTTAATAGAAGTTTGTCTTGCTGGTGGATGCAAAGAAAGCATTAAAAGACTTGGTTGAGGTTTTTTTTGTGAAATGGGCTTTTTCTCTTTAAGGCCATTTAGTCTTCCACTCAGCTCTGATTTCTGTGCTTTACACTTTCTCCTTTGGCAACAAAAAGTAGCTAAGTGTCCAGAATTTTGATCAATCAACTCCAGTCTTTTCCTTCCCTACAAAGAAAGTTCAATGCACATTTTCATGTAAATCTGTTTCTTTCTTTCTTTTGCATTACCTGTGAGACTACCATAACTCATCTTGATACTTATAAACTTCATCATAAGCTTGTGAGAATAACCTGAGCTGCTTAAACACTGACACTAATGTTATGTTAATTAACCATGTCACTGAAGCCTACAAGAGAAATGGCATAGATTTCAGATTTGGTCTCATTCAAAGTATAAATCTGCTGGCAGTTTGCATTTCAGTTGGAGAACAGTCATTGTATTGTCATGCCTGTTGTTATAAATAGCTGCATATTTGCAACTATGAGGTTTGCCATTTTAACTATGCCAAGAATAATTTTTTTTTTTTAAAAAAGCACTGCAGCCTATACAATTTCCAAAATGTTTGGTTACTATCATTTAATAATGTAGAAAACTTGAAGGAAATATACTGTTGAAACTTACAGTGTGACTCTCCAAACATGCTGCTGAATGTGTAAGTTGCAATTTTTAAGCCAAATTGCAAGTTACTTCCTATTCCTGATGACGCAGTTCTCACTATTTTGGACCTTCAAGAGGAATAACCAGCTATTAACAATACACAGAAATAGCTATTAGGAGCTACCGGTAGGTACAAGTGCACCTGATACCTACTGGTAGATAGATGTGCACCTGATCTGTAGTTCCCAGCTGGAACTTAACCAGCTCAGTAGAGTTTTAGGATCTGGTTTATTCTTCCTGACTGCGCTAAAGACCACGTTGCATCCTACGCTTTCATAGTGGTGGGTGAGAATGAGACCTTCCTCTGTTTCAGTTTCCATCTGGAAAGTGATATTAACTGCCCTTGCCACCCTCACAGGTCAAAATGTGCTACTTCATTACACATTTGCATACCTCTTTCAAAATAATAATAAAAAAAATTAGAAAAAAATCCTTGACTACTTAAGAATTAGCACAATGGCATACCATTATCTAATCTCATTCATAAATGTATGTAATTTCCTATTCAAACCTGAAGACTTCTGACTGATAAACATAAGTACGAAGTGTAACTTTTTTGTGCAGACACAAGTCTCCCCAGGGAACACAGGATTTGAACTTGCCCAAGATCTCAAATACAAACACACAGAGACAGTGAGCATGAACTATTAGTCTCTTAGAAACTAGATGTAAACACAACAATTAACAGTTCGCGATTCCTTTTATTTATTCAAATCACTTCTGGCAGTTGGTCACACCTCCAGCTTTCTTAGTAACCACACGAATGAAAAGGCAGGCTCAGGATTATGAAAGAAGTATTATGCAACAAGGCTGTGTACAAGCTCACCAAAGTGTCCAAACAAAAGGCAATTCTGGAAAGCAAGACCAAGAAAGCAAATTATACAACTAAAGTCTTCTCCCTTCCATGATACATTGTGATGGAGAAGCAGCAGATTTTCTACCCTTGAGACAATTATCAGCCAGAAGAAAAAAAAAAAAAAAGAACTCGGGAAGCAGAAAGCAGGAGCTTCTCAGTAAGACTCAAAGCTCTGTATTCAAAAAAGTTTAATTTGAATGAAGCGGCAATGCAATCTTTCATACCAGCTATTCACTTTTTGTAGGATGGATATGTATTTTAGAAATGTAAACAAATCATCACTTTTATATAATGGACATGGCACTGAAGAAAAAAATTAGTAGCTCCAGGATAGTCCACTGACTTTAGCTCACAACTGCTGATAAATCAGTATTTAGGATTAGACATATTAACTATGCTGAGGGTACTAAATACATTTGAAAATAATAAATTTCTGTTTTCTGAATGCTAATACCATTGAAGATTTTTAATCCACTTTATTTGCATGTTTATGGATCAGATTTGAAAGCACTTAAGTCTTTGAAGTTGAAAAAAGGCATTTAAAGAGGTATAAAAAAAAGCACATCATGCCTTTTTATGGCAATATCCATCTCTAGGTGCCCAAATGCCTTTTCAAATCTTATTCTTCCTGCATTGCACAACTTCAGTAATGCAAAGAAGCCAGAAATCCAGGTTAATTAGCCTTATGTCCTGTCTAATCAGTCTCAAATCAGGGTATGATTATCCATGTTTTATTACTGCAACTCACATCTGCTAACAAAGCTTTATACCCAGAAGACCTCTGCTAACACGGAGGCTTGAGCACATTTGCTTTTTCACTGATTTGTGATCGATCATTGGATGTTCTCACCTGTCTCTCCTGTGCACAGGCTTGACTTTTGGCTTCCTTAAGTGTCATCTCACCCCACCGTGGCCTGAATTTCTGCGACAACGCTCTCCACTAGGGAAGAAATGCCAGCTGGGCTGCAAATCTCAGCAAAGGGTCCATTCCCAAACATTTCTCTCCTCATTTGGATGGGAGCACAAGCTTTGTGACTTCCATTAAAAGCTATTTCTTGTCCTTCTCACTGTAACAAGGCACATCAGCTTCCCCCATGTGTGAACAGAATCGCAGCACCCAGGCTGCAAAACAGCACTCAAGTACTGAGCCAACCTGACTAATAACAGAGAATGACTGGGCTGGTACAGCGACTGCCTTAGTAGTTCATCACTGTTGTAATTCGTGATGCTGATTCCCGATTCTCTCCTGAAAAACCACACAGTGTTTCTGAACCAACCAGTGGAGCTAAACAGGTGGGGTTTTTTTGGTCATCATTGTCGTTAGCAGGAGTCAAGTAAGAGAGAAAATTAATCTGTATCTGCAGCTACTAAACAAGCGTCAGTTTGCAGTCTCAGTTCTGACTCAGTAGCGGGAATGGCTGCACCACTTGAACCTGGAAAAGCCTAAGGACGTCTTGGCAAATGAGACAATAAAATAGAAACCCTGGCCAAAGCAAACAGAATGAAGAGATGGGCCTTTACACAAGCTCAACTGTAATAATGATTTACTACAATTTACCTGGGAGAATGAAAGCATAGTCTGAAAACTGAATTTACCACAAATAACCCTAATTTCTTATCAACAGTCAAGTCTGAAGACCACAGTCTCCATTACTCAGTGAGCTTTTTTTTCTCTTTTCATCTATTAGGCACTATAGGCAAGTAAATATTTTGCTTTGCTTTGCTACACTGGCTTGGCCTCATATCTTCTTGAATGCTGTGATCTTGTATGTAAGGGTTGGGGTTTTTTTTCCCTCCAAGTCCGGAAAGCTAACAGTAATACTCTTCGCCTACTATTGCTGTTGTAGTTCATTCCCTTCACCTTATGGAAAGAAGATTTTTCCTTTGTTTTAATAAGCTTAAGATAAAGCCTTTACAGAACAGCTGCTACATTCACAAGGTCTGGAAGTGAGCGGCTTTCCCGCAACAGTGCCTTGAGTAAAGATGTATGGAAAGTCCACACCGACATAAAGGTCCGTGGCACTGTACAGTGAAGAAGCTGTACCTCTCCAGGTCTGCCACTGATAACCTCCAAGTAAGCTGGTGGAGGCATGACAGCCTATGCAGTTATGAAAAGCTACACCAGCTGCCTTGTACGAGTAACGTATAGGAAGCATAGGAAGCAGTATATCACATTTGTAGAGGCCTTTGGCATCTCTGGAAGGGGAGGATGAATTTTCCCTGGGAATTAAACTGGCATAGCTAAAGAACTCGGTGAATTGGGTAAACTAAACTGTAACTCTCGTTCCACAGCAACAGCTATGTAGATACAAGATGTTATTAAATGCTCCAGATATATCTCACATCAGGGTGAATACAATGACAGTCTTTAGCTTGGAGATTCACAGGTTTTGCAGGTTTGTATCCCAAGCCTAGCAGTGTTATAAAGAGATTACATACATTCTCCATAGATACTTAAACCTGTGTGCATCAGTGAGGGCATAATCCTCTTAAAAGTACTAAAGACTACGTGAAAAATACTGAAATGTGATTATATAAAATCTGGTGAAATTATAGTAAAAGGAGTTTCACAAATTATGTCTCGTAGTATGTTAATGTTTACCTTCCATGCAGTGAAACACCAAACAATATGTCAGAACACTAGGTGTTAACAATAATGACTCCTCAGCAGTGGGAGCATGAGAAACAGATAAACCGGAGAGAGAGGGCAGAGCAGGTTGAGCTGTGGGGTCTCGGTCTCCAGTCAGGCTGTGCCAGGGCTGGGCTGGAGCCCAAGAGGAGCCGTCCTCACCATGCAGTAACACGGCTTTACTCCTTCTTCCACACTTACCTGGAGGTCACTCGTCCTGAAGCATCGGGATGCTATTCTACTAGTTCCCTAACAGCTCTGATATTGAATTAAAATAATCCCTGAGAACCCAAAATAAACCAGGATCTGTTTCAATGTACAGGATGGAGGCTAGCTTTTACAACTAGCCCTAGTTCCTTTACACACCTTCTGAAAAGGACATTATATGTGGACAGGCCCCAAATTAAAGTCTACTAACAAATGAGAAAAATAAAATATACACCCCAAACAACAAGCAACCAGGATTTGACTATGAACGTTAGCTGTGTAATTAAGTAATCAGTTATAACTTCCTATAAAATGTCATATATTTCAAATGTCTCTTCTTAGCTTACTATGGAGAAATAAATGCCAAAGAGCTAGCGGGGTTTTGGTGGTTTTATTCTTGGGTTTTTTTCTCTTCCTTTTTCCCTTTTTTCTTTTTTAAATAGACTACTGGATTCTTAATAGGTTGTTGACACTTTCGTCATAAGGCTCCTTCTCATCTTAGATGAAAGACAGAACAAGTAGCCTGTTTTCTTGCACACAATAATAGACAATTCACTTAGATACACACAACTACCATCTGAAAAACCTCAGTGTGAGTCTAAAATTAGAATTTGTGATATGACTCACAAGGAGAAGCTTTGTGACAGAAACTAGGATATTTTTAAGCAAATGAAGTCTAAAGTACAAAATAAAAACTGCATTCTAGAAACAGTCTATGGAATAATTTGCTAATAATTATTAGGTGTTATTTTTTATCTGTGTGTTTTATCTACCTTCAAGTATATTCTCTGAAGTATATTATCATCCTGATAATTAAAGGTGGTGAAGCTTCTGATTTCCACAAAAGGGCAAAACAGGATTACAGGAAAACAGTAGCACTTTCTCACTGAAATACTTTGCCTTTACACTACAGAAGTCTCTACATTATTATGCAAGCGTGGCCAGCAATAGTTCCTTTCCAAAACTATTTTAATACTTATTAATTAGTAACTAAGGCCAAGAGGTATGTCCTTCTACAGTTTTCTGTTCCTCTAGTATTAAAAAACAACAGAGGTAGCGTTCCAAAAGGGAGGGTTAATTATGATGATGACAATTTACTATGTTCAAATTTAATAATACACCAAAATGTGTCGGAAGATACTACAGCACAGCTGTGAGAAGATAAAGCTTAATTTTTCAAGTCTGCAGTATAATATAAACAGAAGATGATTTAGAAGTCACAAAACAGACAAATGACAAATGTCATAACCTGCATAGAAAAACCTGACATGATAATACTTTCAAGATATTCTGCTTCCTGAGACCCCAACCCAACGCTATTACTAAAATGTCTGTCTGTCTAGCGGCCTGTCAGAACAGAGAGGGTGCTCTCAAAAATACTCATCACTGTAATATTTTCCTTCTCAAAATCTTTATCTTCACTAAGCCCTCAAAACTGACACGTAATTGTTCCTATTTAGACTTCTTGAAATACCACCCCTTTCACACCAGGAACAAATATGGCAGATGTTATTTTAAGATAAAGTCTTAACTGAAAACAGTGTTTGAGCCTCAGATAGGGACTTATCACAACCAACGTTAAACAGCTGCAGTGTGGATGCCTACATACGAACTTGTCAAGCAAGACTGAGCAGAGTGGAGGCTGTTGAAGACAGCTTCATATAAAACACAATTCGCCTGACATATTTTGGATATCCACTGTATTTCAGAAGCACCATGTTTAACCACTGCCTATAAAGCAAACCAAGGAGGATTTTCCTCTTGCATTTTGTCTAACGACTCCTGTCCTCAGTGTTTCAGCAGTAGCATATGAGAAGAATTTCAGGTTTTGAACTGTGTTCCTCCAGAACCAAATGAAATCAATCTCGGTGTGAGACACTACCATGTCAACCATTTTCTGCCTTAAATATATACTTTATCGCAGGTGAAAACTGAGAAAAATATGTTGATTTTTCTTAAGGGGCAACTCAAATGCAAATACATGTTTGTCATTTATATCACCTGTGTGATCTTTAGAGCTTTGTATCCTGGTTGACCGTCAACCAAGTGGAAAGAGGAGCACAGATTAGTTTACCAACCCGTAAGAACTGTGCTGTGATCATCAAAAGTGCAAGCAAGGAAAAAAGTAAGTAGGAATATGTTGATTTGGGGAGAAAAAGCAGTAGAAAATTGTAAGCAACGAGATGATAATATTAACTTTAAAAAAAAAAAAAAAACTTTAAAATTTGTTTTAAATCACTCACTTGGAATTTATTAACACAGGAAAAGCTCTAAAAATCAAAAAATGGGACCATGCTGCACTAAACAAATGCTACATTTCACAGTCTGCCCCAGGACTGTGTCCTCATCAAGGAGAACACAAAATGAAAACTAACTGCAGTAAAAACCCATCGTATGGTTCTTTTCACAGAGATACTCATTGCTCTATATAAGACAAAACATTCTAATACAACATGATACCTAGAACTCAGTACATACTTTAGTCATTTGTGATACTAATTTAATGTTTTGTTATCCTTTCCCCTATGTTTCTGCAACTTCTACAGGGAGCTCAGAACTTGTCTCTGACAGCAATACATCAGATTATTACTAGCAGATACCTGGGACAGAAAAGACCTGAAGTGGATTCTCGCAGGACTTGTTTCCATATGCATAAACCAAAATTAAATACTTCTAGCAATGGTGATTTCACAGCTAGCCTTAGCAACTTTCCTTATCCAATGTTAACTAATATTTAACCTGAATAACCCTGGCTGCAGCCTAACCTTGCCACATGTTTTTGTTGTAGTAAATGAAAACACTTGATCTCCTTTCTCTTTCTTTTTTAGTCTTTAAGGATTTCCTTTTCAGCTATGATGTTTTTCCAGCTGTCTTAACCTTCACACATAAATCTTACATTTAAATATTTTGTTCTGAAGTAATATTAACTTAAATTTTCTCACACTGAAAAAAAAAAAAAATTAAATCCTGCTTGAATTCCTCTTGTTAAGTAACACATAGGCTACAATGCCATTCAGATTCCCACGTCATCATTTGGATTTACTTGGCCTTCAGGTCATGTAGTCTACAGAGTCAATAGAATCAAAAGAGTCTCTTTTCCCTTTACGCACTGCCAATGTGTAATGAATTGCCTAAGGTACAAGACTCGCTAATCGGAGAGACTAATAATTTACACTAGCATCTTTTGTAACTCAAGAATCTTCCAAATCCAAGAAAGCTGCAGGAATCAAGCTGGGACATTTCAGAGAGTGAAAGATTGCAAAGAAAAGGCAGCAGTAGCGGGACCGCATGGAACCAGTGTACACCAGCAAACTGAACAGAGGCAACCTTAATCGGAGCAGTATTTGTGATGTGAGGGGTAAAACTCAACTGTGCAAGGTGTGCAACGTGCCCCTCCTGACCAACCACACCTTTTCAGTCTCGCTCACATTTACAAATGTGAGGCCGCAGTTTGATTCCACAGATGATAAAATGGTAAATGGTACTGAATAGGGAGACCCTGCCATTTGCCTTTTTGCCAGGAGCTCACCTGACCTCTACAAGCCAATTTTCAGCTGGTTCGGGTCTAAGGGGAAAAAGTACTGGTGGAAAGAAAGTTGGGAACACATATGCAGTGAAGCAAGGTAGCTTTCAGTAGCAGGTATCTGTTAAATCACCTTAGCTTAATGTTAAACTGTGGCTCTTGGTACTGTTGACTTAGAAAACAACCAAAGGAAAAGACCGATGGTACATATTAACAAAGTGCCTATGAGCTAAACAGAAAAAAAATCTACTGTTTGATTTATGGCTAGTGCTAGCATGGCATGGAAAAGAAATGCTAGAATGTAAAAGAAAGAAAAAGAAGAGCCAAAACTTAAGGGGAAAAAAAAAATAAGGAAGGACAATCCAGAAAATAACAACCCATGGCGTTCTGTGAATGGCACTAACATAAGGAAGGCATTAAAATTACAGATGATACCCAGTTGTGGGTAACTTTACATAAAACAAGGACTGGACTTTAAATGACTTTGAACTGTGTGTATCGAAGCTTTTCAGGAGTGTATGAAGATTACTAGAACAACTGGAGCTCCTCTCCATCATAGTGGGTCTTCATGAACAACCACGTTGCTTGCTTTCCCACCATAGCTCTTCCTGCTCTATGAAGTCTCTCTACAGGGAATTTACAAAAGTCCAAGATTCCCGCAAGCCAAAATGAGTTTAAGAGCCGTATAGGAACAGTGGTGCAACCCAGAACCTAACAGAAGATTGAGAAAAAAAAAAAAAAAAAAAAGCTTTTATATCATTTATAGAGGGTTTTGTTTTAAGACCACGAAGTCATTGTCTTGTTACAGTATATCATTTAAACACCTGCCTCAGGCTGTGTTAGCTCCTGTAGCAGTCACACCACCATTTAGGTCCCTGAAAGCCCGACTTGCCTGACCCAGGCGGGATGGACCTGGCAGCCCTGAGCACCGCGCAGGGTAGCACCATTCGAGCGAGTGCTGAGGGAAGGGTAAGCAGTATGCAGAAGCTAGCGGAGAGATGCCACGTGCAGCTAAGGGTACGTCTCTAGCAAAAGAGTGAGATGGCTTTTCTGGATTTATACCTACCTTCCCAGTCATGATTAACCTTTCCTCAGAGACACTCCGCGCCCCCATTTAAAGTGGTAAGGCCACTCTTTTCTGCAACCCTTGACTATTACACAGGTTATAAAAGTCCCAGAATTAAAATATAATAGGAAGGATTTTTGCTTCAAAAACATGCCCTTATTAATTAAAATTCAAGTTACAAGGAATCATACTCCTTCTGGAGAGGCCTGCCTCTCTCCCTTGAGTGCAAACTGAGCTATAATGAATAGTCCTATGTCTCAACTTTTATTAGGATGACAGGGATGATGAAGTTAGAGATGATAAATCTTATTCTCAATGCCCACCTCTCTCCCGTGCCCTGCCTGGCCCGGACTAACGGAGTAGATCCTCCATTCGTCTGGGCAGAGGGAGCACTACTGCAACCAGCCTTTGCCTGGGCACCACAGGATAAGACAGGTTGCATTCACACTTGCATACAAACCCGCAGCTCTGCACGCTGCACATCTTTATGATTGTTTATCCCAAATGGATTTCTGAGGCAGTGATATGCAGTCTTACTCAAAAACTCTGTAAGATTTACAGAATGTATTGCAAGTGTCATAATCACTAACAAGGGGAAGTGGCTGGAAATGTTTTTTATTAAAAAAAAAGGCCAACACAAAACAACACCAGAACCAACTTTGTTGCTCTCTGACGGTTTTTAGGAGAGCTGACACAATTGCATTCACTTGCAGCATGTACAGCAAAGATTTCAAAACTGGTGTTGGGAATCCCAGTGAAGAGTGCTATTTTTCTTGTCTTTCCTACAATCTCTCACCACAAACACTGGAAACCTGTGAGGTGAATATGAGACAACGATGCGGAGGAGGGAGCACAGCTTGCTTTACCTCTCTCCCTCAATCCTGACGAACTCCCAGCACTGACACCTTGCAGCACTCGCTGACAGTGTCACACAAGAAGAACTCTCCTGCCTCAGCTTACAGCCGGGTACAAAAACAGGTGTTGTAAAGCACAACTGCTGCTCGGTGCTGACTGAGGATGCCCCAAACCATCTCCGTTCCTGTTACACCAGGAATACTGTCAATTCCACTCTCCCCTTGAGCTGCGCACCCAGCTCCAGCTGCACTGATTCTGGGCCGCCGTGCAAACACTCCAAGAAATATCTCCATGTTCCTATGTCCAGACCTGCTCCTATTTCAGTTGACTATAATTTCTGAAAGGTAGAGCAACCTTAATTCACGAGGGCTAAGGTAGTCGCAGTGCAGATTGCCTGCTCATCCATAATGCAGAACTACAGACTATAAAAAGACTTAGGCTCCAAGCACTCCAGACTTGGCACAGGTGAAGCATTTATTGAAATAGTGCTTCTGCAGCAAAACTCAGATCCCAGCAATACCAAGCTGAACTGATTTCATCTGAGAGGCAAAGAATCCAGTCAGAGGTATGACTTCAAACTAACACACAATGCCAAATTTGCATTTAGTTCATACATTTTCTCCTAAAATGTCTTCACTTAAAAGGCCACTTAATTATTCTTGCTTAATTTCCAAAATGATAAAACCCACAAACTTATAACCGACTGAACTATGTATCAGATTTCTACAGAGCAAAATACATAAAAATGAAAACCAATTATGTAAACAAACCCAAAGTGCAAATAAACAGAGCAGCCGTTTTGTCAGCAACAGCTTTTAGATGTTTAGAAAGGTAGTACATAACGATTTGATAATTAATAGTCCACATGTGCTGTAAATAGCTCCTGTAGCATCCTCCTTACTCATTGCTTCAGAGCACCAGCCTGGATAATCTTCCCTGATCCTTTCCTGTGCCTTCATAACCTTCAAATACCTCTGCCATGTCTCACGTGCATTTCTTCCTATTCCTCAGTAGGGTGCTTAATTTCATAATTTTTTATTTTCTTGCTTCAGATCTCTCATTTTTTTTCTCTGGGATCCTTATTAAGAACTTGAGTTCTTTTAAATATATAGTACACTGAGATATACAGATAATGTACTAAGACCCCTGCCTGTTCTGCGAGCAATGTTGCCTGACTGTACCCCTGCACTCTCCTATTCATTTGTGTCTACCTGGAGCGTCTTATCCTAATGTTTGAACCACAAATTCTCTGGGCGGGGAATATTCCTCACTCTACATTTGTGGGCACTTTGAATAACCATTGTCCAAGACTGCAGCCTAAAAATTAGCAAACACAAATAAAAACAGCAAGAAAAGAGACAGTAATTGTACAAACGTCTGCGGAACATCAAGCAGGAGAATTTTGGAGCTGGAAAAGTGCTGTAGTGGGCCTAAATGGGACAGACTCTGCTACTTTATTTATTCTCATATTAATCTACTAAGGCTACATGGAAATTATTCATGCTAGCTGTATCTAGTGGCTGGGAAGCTGAGTTCAGATATCTTAAACTCAAAAACAATAAATGGAAGGAAAAGCCACGGGATGATAAAGTTTCCAGATTTAAAGATGCATAAGGGGGTAGTGAGGAATCTGTGTGCGTAAGCTTTTGTTGAAGTCAGTGGAAGCTGGTATGTAAAGGAGGAAAGAGGTTGGGGATTTATGATTAAGTTTAAAAGTTGACAGGAGTGAAACCTACAGCCACACTGACTATTTGTTTCTAGTCAATAGCATCATTTGAACATAAACGTACATTCTCAATGCAAGCTTTTAGCTGCAGCATTTAGGTGTATAACTTCTAAAAAAAATAAGACAATACCTTAATTTAATAATGCTTTATTATAAGAACTTAAAAAAAATAATGAATACTCAATGAATACTGCAAAGACATCCTGTGATAGGTCATCTAAAAGGTCACCAACTTCAGCGCTAATAATCTGCTCATTGACCTATGAATTCTTCAATACTTAACTATATAATGAGGTACAGTTCTCATTTGGAGACAGCAAGTATTGCTAAATAAATAAATAAATATTAGTTTATTAGTACAGAAGATCTACTTGGAGACTTCACAGCTGAGAAAAGTATAGATATAATTTCTATTCTCTTTTCTATGAGAAAACTGATGCACAATCAGGTCGTGGGAGAAACAGAACCAAAGTCTCACAGTCGTCAATTCAGTGTCCTCTCCCGTGGATCCACATTCATAATATCAGCTGCTTTTAAACACCACTATTATGCTATACCAAAGGACTCATATAATCAGAGCCCTTCAGATATGCCACAAGTATTTTCCGGTAGATAAGTTTAGAACAGCTATTAAACCTCAGAAATATTGTCCTGACTGTGTACTTCACTAAAAAACAAGAATGGCCATTTATGAATGGATGGCAGAAAGTGCCAGCCCAAGTCAGTCTCTTACCTTGAAGTCGTTGCATGACATTGGCAATATCTCTAGACCTTGCCCCTAGTCGGGATGAGGCCATGATCTCTTTGCAGCGCGTCCACCTCCCCTGGCAGAAGTCTCCCTCCGACCTCGGTGAGATGAGGACCTCAGACGGCTTCCTTCAGCGTGCAGCCCTCAGCCCTGGCACAGCATGCCTGGGGCAGTCGGACGCCCCAGTCCAACGCCAGCCCTCGCAGGGCCGGGGAACAGCGCTGGAGACCAACCTCAGCGCCTGAAAAAGAAAGTACCAAGGCTTAGAGGAAACTTTTACCAGCTCTGCAAGACTAAGAAGTCTGAGTCTTAATAGCTATTTTAACACGTAAAGAGTGGTATGTTTTTGTGCATACTGTACACCCCAGCCAGAGACACAATTAATGCTGAAAGCTTGCTTGGCAATCATCAGCAGAATGGAGCTGCAAAAACAAATCATTAAAAACAATTGGCAGTGCATCAGAAATCAATGCTTTCCTGAGGATGCTTGTGGATGTTGTTTTAGAAATAACAATAATGTTACACATATTAAAAGTAATACTGTAATATTTCTTAATGTAAATAATAATAGGCATAAAGGAGGAAAAATGAAACCACTTGTAAAATCCGAAAGCTGTACAACTCTCATTCTAATTCACCATGATAGAAAGGAACACATAATGGTAACTCATTGATCAGGATAATCCCTAACTCCACGGGACTATGTGCTCTAATCTGAAATACTGAGATTCACATGCTTTATTATTAAATAAAATCGTGTTTACATTCAATCTTCTAGTATATGATGTTGTTGTATTTTTGGGTGATTTAACACTAAAAGGTGTGAACTAGAACTGCTACATGAACTTAATACTGTTGTAAATACAAGATCTACATGACTATAAATCTGGTTTAAAAAAATAATAAAAATAAGGCTCCTCAGATAATGGTATCAATTACATTTTATCTTCTGAGGAACAAGTACATGTTGTGTATGTATGCACGTGTTTCCCCGTTAAGAAAGAACTGAGCATATAGACACCAAGAATAATTGTATTCATACTCCACCCACTGGGTACATCCCAAATTCAAGATGATATGCAGTTGATCAATATCCGAAGTATGAGTGGGTTTACTGGCGCCGTGCACTTTCCTCTTCTCCTGGCCCCAAGGTCTGTCAGAGAATATACTTCTCCAACATCAGGCAGACAAGCCTTTAGGCTGCACAGCTTTGGGCACGCTGAACTGTCCCAAGGGAGCTGTGTCAACATGTAAGGGCTGCCAGAGGAAATCACGTTTCAACATTTCCTTTTCTGACCCTTCAAACCCTGCCTGACCCAAGGAACTCCCTTCTTCTCTTTCCCTCTTACTGCCGTTGTTATTGTATGTTTACCTTGTATTTTGGACATAAGCGCTGCTCGGGTCAGCAGACCCAAGCTGGCTGTAAATTAGCGGAGCTGAGGGAAGTATGCTTGTGATGGATCAAAACACAGAACAGACTGTACAGTCCACCCCTGTGCACAGGCGTGGCCAGACTGGTACCAATACCTACTCCAGCCACATTACTGCTATTTTTGCACATGCCTACACTTCGCCTAAGACATCTGGATGCTCATATCCCCGTGCTCTTCCCATGCGTGCCTGCTCACTCCTTCAGGGGCCTCCTCCCTCCCCTCCCCCTTTCTCACCTCCCAGGCTTTGCCCCACACCCTTCTCAGGGCACACAGAGACTCTGCAGATCAGTCACCATTTCCCAAATGTGGAAAGGCACCCTGGCAGCTGGAAAGCCTCACCCTTGCGACAGCTAGGCGCGAGAAGGTGCCACCATCACACCTCTCGGCTGCAACGCTGGCTGGGGCTGATGGTCCCCTGGCACTGAGCATCAACAGCCAGAGCTCTCTTCCACAGCTGACACCAAAAAGCACCCAACTTGGTGGACAGGGAGGAGGAGGAGGAGGTTTTCTGCTGCTCATGCTCACACAGGTCAGCTTGGTGAACTTTGCTTCCTTCACGATATTTAAATGAAACATCAGGTTTTCTAACCCCACCCAAACCAGGACTATTTGTAACAAAGTGGGTTAAATGAAGCCTTGTTTCTGCGGCAGTGGCACTGCTAACATTTTGAGCAGTAATGTAAGTGAGGTACAGCAACTTTTAATAGCGAGCCGCTAGACTAATTGTTGGGCCGATATAAGGGGTATTAAAAATGCCTCGTCTGACTGGTTTTTGGCTAACAGCAGTAGCAGTATCAGAATACCAGCCCACTCGCACCATGACAGAGCTGGTTGTAAATCAGCTGTACATGAGCAGATTTAGAGCTGTGGAAGATGCTGATCCAACTCCAAGTTAAAAGTGTCTGGGAAACTGTAATGAAGATATATGTTCAGTCTACTCACACAGCAGGCTGAGTCACTGTGCAGCGATAAATGGCAGACTTGCAATTAATAATTTATCTAGCTGATATTAAATTATATGCTGCATAAGAGGAATCTGCAGTTCTAAATATGGCTCCTCATTCAAAAGCTCCTTTGCAAGCAGTGGGAATTAACTCCTTTAAAGAAGATACTAAGTTACTACAGGTGGGAAGGAAAGATTCTCCCGTGCACAGTCACCTCCACAGGCAGACAACCGCAGCTCAGAGCACAGCGAAGACACCGGCAAAACAGATGAAATGAAGCTTCGTGCACCCTTCTCACCTGTCCTCAGGCAGCATCTAAAGCTCCATAGAACAAGAAACCTACAGGCACAGTCAGCTATCCAACGTAACGCAGAGGGGAAATTTTTCTGACTTCTACAAATAGTAGAAGTCTGCAACGAAAAATTTCTTTCTTCCCCACTGAAAGATTATACTTTTCAGATTTGTAAACATTAAAATCTTAATTAAACACTCTCATAGCTGTTACACAAAATCATTTGTAATAAATGGAATGACTTTTTCATTTCAGTGCCAGACACAAAGAAGTATCTTCAGATGGATATGTTTTCAAAGTGCACAGGTTTTAAGGAAAGTGTATGGTTTGAATCTCATAAATCTTACCCTGAAATAAGCCTGAAGGACTATGTGAGCTATTCCCAGCTTTAGCATTCAACAAGTGATTATTCATTATTATTAATTATTAATTTTGGGGTCTGAACATACAGGGAATGAATACACAAGAGTGAAACGGAATGGTTTTGCATATAAATGAGATAAATTTTTTATTACATTTGCCACTTATCTGGATTTAATGGATAAAGTTATGCTGACACCATTTTCTTATATTAATATCCTAGTACTCTGTTTTTAGGTGAAAAAAGGAAACATGAACAACTTCTGCCATATAAAACCATTAGGCCTAGAAATCTGCTATAGCAATATCCAGTTTACAATTCTCTGGATTGTACTGCTTCTCTCTTCAAATGCCAGAAAAGTACGATCTCGGTTCTGTGGAAGAGATAAGAAAAACACTACATCTATTATGGGTTAATTTTTTGGGGTCCCCAGTGTAATTCTCATTTTTTCATTGTGCTCGGGAGTGCTTTAAATTATCTGCAATTAAAAAAGAGAATGTATTTTCCTTCTGTTGGTAAGCCTAGAGTACCATTGGCAAGATCAGGTTGTATTTTATCTTTCAGTTCTTAAAGTTTATAAAACATATTAAGGGAAAACAGACAGGCCTGTCAGCAGTGTGGTTCCAGAAAACCAGAGAGATGTCTGCTAGGTGCAGACTGCATATAAGGGGTGCAACAATGGCTGAAGATAAACCTGACCAAAAAAAAGGTAAAAAATTCTCTGACTGTCCTTCATGTTGGCACAAATTGCAGATTCCCAGTACAGAGGGTTGACGCTATGTACAGCAGCCTGGGGAAGATTGCTACTGATGTGAAAACATGGATGTACCGGAAAATAGAGTTTTAAACTTCCATAATCTCCCATTATAGCAGCAATGGATAAAGAAACTCCAGACAAAAAACGGAAACACACAGATAAATAAGATATTGATGAGAGCAAGAAAGAGACAGGTGGCAGGCAGTGAAAGGACTGTTTCTAATCTGGGACGTATCAAAAAGAGATATTTGAGAGGACAAAAACCAGACTAATAAATTCAAGGAACTCCTGCAGCTAGAAGTCATTTCAAATGCTACACAGATATAAGACATACAATGGAATACCTAAAATAACTATAGCACATGAACTGAACAGAATCTCAGGAACGACAGAAATAAGGTCAAGTGCCGGAGCGCCATTATACATTAACAAAGAGGCAGACTTCCCTGGTAAGAAACAGTGGTACAGAACTGATCAAGTCAAAAAACACTCCCAGGAAAGGACTTCCAAGCATGGGGTACTGCTGTAATGCTAGAGGTCCACTTTGATCCACAGGTTCTGTTTCTGAACCATAAGAGGTCTTTGAAATGCTGCCCGAGTGATAAACGCTGCTGAAATGGATGTGATTCTTTGAGACAACAGTGACCCTCATGTCAATCAGGAATAAGTGATACCCACAAAACAGGAACCAGAATTTTCTGGAGGTCATAATGGCAGTTTTCAACATCAAATAATCACAGAACCAGGTATTTTAGGTTTTAGTTAGCTGGGGGGGGGAAGCTAGTCATAGAAAATAGCTCTAAGGAGCTCATTGATGTAGTCCAAACTATCAGAAGAATAACCCAAAGCACATAAGCAGGTCAGGAAATGATTTAAAGAGACAGTGCTTAAAAAAAAAAAAAATAGTAAAAAAAAGGGAAATCAGTTACAGAAGTCAAATGGGCTGAAGAGTACAGTGCCTCTCCTGTGAAGCAGACTGGGGATTTCTTTAAGTCCAAGGTCCAGTAACTGTACACCTGTGCATTGGAGAATAAAACTGCTCCAGACCAAACTGGAAAAGCGATGACTCAGAAATAAGGGGGCAGAAATAAAGGATGATAAGTGAAGAGCTCTGCCATGGTACGTGCTGTCTACAGGGATGAAGGGAGACATGCTGAAAGACCAGCGGAGTTAGACTAAGGAAGTAAAGATGGTAAGCAAATGGTTATTAGCCACCAGATATGTAACAACAAAGTAGAAAATAAGATCAAGTGGAGATTAATTTGCCTCAGTTAGTATTATACTGATTTTTCCACTGAAGACAATTCTGACAGACACAGCAGAAATGGAAACAGTGTCATCTGTCGGTTATCACTCTCTACAAGTACCTGAAAGGAGGGGGGGACTGACCTCTTCTCCCTAGTGACAAGTGATAGGATGAGACGAAATGGGTTCAAGTTAAGCCAGGGGAGGTTTAGGTTGGATATTAGGAAAAATTTTTTCACTGAAAGGGTTATCCAACATTGGAATAGGCTGCCCAGGGAGGTGGTGGATCCGCCATCCTGGAGATGTTTAAAAAGAAGGTAGACGTGGTTCTTGGAGATATGGTTTAGAAGTGGGTTTGTCAGGTTAGGTTAATGATTGGACTTGATGATCTTAAAGGTCCCTTCCAACCTTAACGATTCTATGATTCTATGATCTGAAATAAAATCAAAGTTAAAAATGGAAGAACATGATAAAATTCATCCCAGAATACTGAAAACTTGTAGCTGATGAATTGAGAATCCATTTATAAACTTATTTGAACAAATCGGTCAAGCTGCAGGTGATATGCAGTGGATATATTAAAATTAGGAGCTAGGATGAAGATGTGGGGTGGAACTATCCAAAATGATTCTTATACTGTCTTCAAAGAAAATGTGGTACCTCCTCGCCGGTCTTCCAAAATCCAGGCCAACAGAAGAGTCCCTTTGGCCATCGTTACAGATGGTTGAATTGCAAAGCTGCAGTTGTTTGCTTAAGCACAATGTAGCACAAGTCAGTGCATACTGGAACTTTCCCAAGTCCAATGGGACATAACTATGCACCGCATAAGATCATGGAAAAACGTGATTTTGGCTCTGAAAGGTGTTTTTGATAATTGAATCCCAACAGTGTCACTCTGTGCTTCCTTTCTCTACTGCAGAGATTGCTTTTGGATAGAAAAAGGTGGAAGAAGAGACAGATCATGACCTTTGACAGCACATTGAAACAGGAACACGGAAACAAGATGTTCTCACTGACCATCCAACCCCAAACTGACTTGATGTGCAGTAGCTACCCAGAGGTATTGAAATTTGTTTTTCTTGGGGAGCAGGGGTGGGAGGGGGATGAAAGAAAAGTTTGGATCCCTTCTGGAGCTCCAGATTCTTTTGGTTCCTCTAGTTATGCTTCAGCCTTGTTTGGAGCTGAACAAAATTTCTTCATTTTGCAGAAAGTTGAGGATCTGCAACTCCAATTTATTATTTGGAAGATTCAAGGTAATTTGCACATCTGACATTTACATCTGTCCCATATATGGCACACAATTTTTCTATGCTTTACCTACACCTGTACTCTAGTATTTAAAATTCATTTGTAGGACCCTAGTCATGCACACGCCTGTGTATGTATTTACATTTCAGCAAGTGAGCGTTTTGTTTTCTGCTTTCTATTATGCTTTTTGGGCGATGGGCAAAAATCCAGTGGAATAAAACTCTGATTCTTGTCTTGAAAGCTGTAATTCCATTTGAACAGAAAATGCAAAGTGTTCTAGGAGAAAATAGAAGGCAGAGACTTGCTATTTTTTAGAAAAATTGGCAGAACATACATTGCTAGATACATTCAAAGAAAGGTCATTCACCGTCTTTCTGATACGAAAAGTTAAATACAGTGTGTATTACAGTTTAGTTATCGTGCTATTTAAATTCTGCAGGAATATATTACAGTTTATATAGATGTAGGTAATAGCAGGAGACTGGGATCAGTAGCTCGTTACCTTCTACAAACACAGGATATAATCCTTGCCTCAAAGAGCTTACTATCTGCGCAGACAAAGACAGGCCAAGATTAAGATCAGAGGTCACAATACACAAGCAAATAGGACAGAATGAAGTTCGGATATCATTTGTAAGCTGGTTAATGGTAGGAGAGACGTTCTGATTTTTTGGTTTTAATACTGATGTGGCACCAAGGATTTCTGTGGCATTATATGACCTACAGCAGAAGGCTCTTGCAGAGATACATCTGTAGGAGAAAAAAAAAAAAGACCGACCACTAAACCAGAAAACACTGGAGCATCTCAGGAACGGGTGGGTCAAACCGAGATTGAGATAAGCAAGTAAGCATCAATTCTTTGGTATTTCTGCACATCTCCCAGGCAAGAAAGCTTGGCTGAAGAATAATATGTGAGCAAGGGGCAGATACAGCTGACATAAGAATGGAAAAGCAGAAACACCTCTGTTTTCCCCATTAAGTTTCATTGAGTGAAACAAAGGCAAAAGTTCAGTTGCTTCAGAGGTACGCTGCTGCTGTTATTTTTGTGACCTCTGAAGCGACACAAGAGCTCTAAAGTTTTGTCACTAGCCATGGTAACGAGGAAGTATGGAAATAATCATTTATGTTTGATGTATGTACTTTCTAAATAACTACAGCCACTACTTGAAAAGAAAAAGAAATTGAGCCACAACTCACTTCCTTTAACAAAATGTAACTGAGAGGGATTTATGTGGTGTCTGTCTGAATGGGGCACGTATGTGTATGTCTCTTGAGGCCTGATCCACAGAAGCCCCATAGACCTGCAGTGAACACTCTGACTGTGCTGACCTTGGAAGTTCTTCCTCGAGCAAGATCTTCCTCGAGGCCAGGGACTCTTACCTTCTCCCCAAATGCAGTTAAATACTAACGGGGTTCTGCTGCTTCTCCTTCCCCGTGCGGCTCTGCTCTCCCTGACCCAGTATCAAAGTGTTACTTTCTGTGAGCAGCACACTCACTGGCACGCTGTGTAACACAGCGTAGCTCTAGCAAAGTTCACAGGAAGATTCTCCTAGGGTTCCAAAGTACACAAAAAAATCCTTTGAGGATTCTCGTATTTTAATAAGGAGAAAGTAATGCTGCACAAAGGTGTACAGTAACAATACGATTCTTGTGTCTGTATTACTTGGGGCAGTCCAAATCACTACTGGCACGTATCACAATTACTTAATTTGAAGTAAAAATAAAATTAAATTTTTAAAAAAGTCACAAATGTATTTGGGTTCATCAGTGATTAATACCTATCCATTGGTATTTTGTACTCAGCAACACAGAATTGCCATTGATATATATAATCTCTAAAGGTATGTAATATTGTATATTTGTATATACAAATATAGTTTGTATATTAATATACAAAAAAAAACCTCCAAACAACCCAGCCACTAGCAACAAGAATTAGAAGAACAGGAGGGAAGTGGAGAGATTATTACTTCTGCTTTCACATCTGACAGTTTGCAAAGATGAGAACTGAATCACTCCAACATGCAGCACCGTGCTCACTGTGGAGAGCTCCTTTTTCCAGGGGAAACTTCCGTGCTTTAAGGCGTATGTTAAATATCCCATATGACAATGGATATGGACTCCTCCCAGAAAAAAAGTAACTCACTCTACAAATTTTAACACTGTACCTCATAAACCATTTTTTTCATGTCATTCAGCATACAAAACTTAGTACAACCAGCAAAAAAGCATTTTTGTTAACCAATTAAAATAACATAACACCCTCGTATTCTCTGTCCAGAGGCAATATTTTAATGTAGCTCATCAGCATTTATAGCTTGGGATCTGTTTAAGTGTTGAAGTGCACACAAGAACCAGGAAAATAATTATCAGATCATAGAAAGCAAACAGTCCATCACTAGTACTACTACAGGAAAGTGCGTGCCTGTTAAGAGTCTTTCAACAGGCTCAGCACTTGAAAAGTGCTGGCAAGCAGCCAGAAACACCACATACTACTTCCCCACAAGTCACATAGGTATAAATCCCTCACAGTGATGAGCACTGCTGTTCCCCTTAGCATCACGTAGATGTTATTTACATAAGTAACTCCTCATCAATTTGCAAGAGCTGGCCTGTTACAGCAGATCACTAGCAGTCCTTCCAAGCACTTTTCCCCCAGAATGAATATGGTTGAAAATACGGTTGCCAAAATCCTAGTAACAACCTTGTCTGTTAGTATTTCAGCAGGTCTCACCTCTGGGGAGTTACCAAACGTACCGGGGAGCATATGGACTCTACGCATCACTTGTCCTTTTTGCATCATCACTGCATACAACCCAGCCTACAACTGGCTTCTTGGGAGCGCGTATGAATAGACACATCTTCCCCGATAACTACGTTTTGGCCTGCAGTGTGTGACTGAGCACAAACCCGGGTATCTCTGCAACACACACACACACGTGCACTTCAGGAGGCGAATCACGGCCCTCCTCCGGGATTTCCTACCCCCGTACTCGGAAAGGGCAAAACCTCAAATCCAC